>CAJUXJ010000988.1:64378-98113 GCA_910589775.1 Avena eriantha
GCTAGGGTACCTTTGATCTGGCTGATGCTGGTTTTCCACCTGATGCACTGCATCCCTTCTCTCATGGTTCTCATACCTCGGCGGAGGTGGTGGCAACATTAACTGTTGTATTTGCTCCGAAGAGTAGTTGCTGCTGAGGTTGATCATTCCGAGGTGCCTGAGCATTCCCCAGGCCACTTTGCTCTATCTTCCTCATCCACTCACACTACCGAGTTGTATGACCCGCCGGGTTACTCGGATTTGGCATGTGAAACTTACAGGGCTAATCCAGCATTGCCTCAGCGTATATCTCGGCCAGTCTTTCTTTTCTTGCCACTACTTCTTTTGCTCCGGCGTCCAAGTTTTCTTGCCATCAATTCTTGGAGTCCACTGATGCCCTCTAGTTTTCTGACGCTAGTTACTCCCCGCTCCGGGTTGATCTTGGTTTATAGCAGTAACTTGTTGCGAACTATTCCTGTAATCCGGTCTATCATCTCTTCTCTTACTCCGGTAGTCATTTCGCTGGGATGATCCGGCTCCGTCTCGCTGGTAGTAGTCCTCATTTGACTCGTTTCACACAAGTCGGGGTTGAGTCGGATCACCTAATGCATACGAATCAGTAATCTGGATTGTTTC
Organism: Avena eriantha; assembly: GCA_910589775.1. Lineage (NCBI taxonomy): Eukaryota > Viridiplantae > Streptophyta > Magnoliopsida > Poales > Poaceae > Avena > Avena eriantha. The sequence goes on from CAJUXJ010000988.1 coordinate 64,994, forward strand.
TGCCAGCGTAGTTGGCATATCCCTTTGTAACCTTTGCCATAACATGCTTGCGTATCTACACCCTTGTGTAAACAAAGCTATGTCCTGTGACTCAATCACGCCTTCACATGAGTTTCTCACATTGCACCAACGAGTTAGGAACTCTCGGTCTGTCTCATTTGGTCTCTGCTTGCACATTGCTAGGGTCTATGGCATGTTCGGCCTCTGATATGTGCTTGAGAAGTTGCTGACGAACATTTCCTTGAAATCCAGCTAGCAATTGATACTTCCGGGTGGCAAATTGTTTAGCCATACCCTCACTGGCTCCTCCAACATCTGAGGTACGTATCGCACTGCCCATCTCAGATTGCCTGTTGCAATTTTCACTGCCATTGCGTAGTTGATTAACCAATCCTCCGTCTTAGTGCTACCGTCATATGTTTTCGTGCCTCTGGGTAACTGGAAGTTAGGTACCAGAGGCTCTTTCATGATCCGGGGTCCAAAGCACGCTGGACCTGGAGGACCTTGGCCCTCAATTTGCTCTGAACTATGAGCCGATCCAGCTTTAGCCTGGCGTCATCCGGTAGCAAGTTCCTGCTTCCCAATCTTGACCCTATCACATGATGATCTGGCCTATGGTATCCTACATTCGCCATTTCCGAATCACCATCGTTGTATCTTGCTCCCATTCAGCACATTTCTATCGTATACCTTGGACAGAACTTTGCTCTTGCCGAGGTATACTCTGATGTTGCTGTTGCCGAGGTAGGTTTTCCCCTGCGCCCGCTGAGTCACGCTGTCCGGCATTGCCGTTTCCAGCGTTTCTCTGACCGGCATTGCCTTGGTCGCGGTTTTCTCGGCCAGCTTTACCTCGGCTGACACTTTGTCGATCCTCATTTCCTTGCACTGCCTTTCCTTTCCCAGCCCTTGCCGGGTCATACGGGACTATCTGTTTGTTTCTCGTTGCCGAAGTCAGCACTTCCTCTCTTTAGGGCCATCATGAGGGTATGATGCAGCCCCAGTGGATTTCTTCGGGTTACCCACTACCGAATAAACGACCTTGGACGCTTCGTCCCTTGCCGGGTTAGCCCTGAGCAACTCCTCATTCTTTCTGTTAGCGATCGGAACTAACTCGTTGACCCTCTCCTGCTGTCTTTGCCGGGCTGCACCCGTCAAACCTTCTAATTCGGATGCAGCCGCATCCACTACCCTGAGGTTCTTTGCCAGGGTGCTGTACTTCGGCAGCCCCATGGACAAAAGGTTCTGTGATTCCTCAACTCTAGTCTCACCTTCTTTATTCATCTCACTGATGAGGTTTCTACCTTTTACTTTTACAACATCTACCTTATTTGCTTTTGCATACTCGCGTAGGGTCATGTTCAACGACTACTGAGGTGCGGCTATCTTTTTCGCACCCTCTAGTATTTTGTTCCTAGTTTCCTCTAACCCGGCTTGTGCCCGAGCCGGATCTACCACAGGTGCTATGGACCTTGCCAAGCTATCTATTTCCTGTTGCAACACATTCTCTGGCCTCTCTAGTGGAGGACCTCTACTTTTCCTAGGCGCCTTGGGTGTTACCTCCGGATCTAGTGCCAGGTCTTTGCTCGCGCTAGCGTCAGGCACTGTCATCATCACCTCAGCACGGTCAGGGGAGCGAGTGATATGCGCACCGTGAGCCGCGCTAAGGGGTGGCTAGCCTCCCTCAACGACGTGTTGCGGGTGAACGCAAGACACATCGACACCGACGTAGATCTTGAGTGCTCCAAGCTTGATGAAGAGGCCATTGCGCGGTGCAGGTCGCCTATCAAAGCTCCCAGCATTGTTGCTGATGTAGTCCAGCGCTCCAAAGCACTGAATGAGCCCAGAGACGATGCACTCGCCGGTGCCGATGATGCTTCCCGTCCGATCTTCACTTTTGCTAGCGCCGCTAGCCCCATGGTGGGTACCAACTGTCGTGGTGGTGTCACGGCAGATGCCATGGATAGGCTAAAGGTGGGGCTAATATGCACTAGAGGAATCCAGGGAGGGATAGTGTGGTGATTCCACACACAGATGCTTTGTATTCTCCAAGGTCACTAAGTTTACAGATGCTCCTTGAGCTGAGTTGGGGAGAGGAGGAAGAAGAAGCTCTCTTACTCTCACCACTACTTCCACCCCATGAACAATCTACTCGCCCGCCAGCCCCTTCTACAGAGGCCCGAGCGCTCCTTGTAAAGGGGAGGCTAGGTTGCCAGTTAGGGCATACGTGGAGGCATATTCCTAGGAATATGCCTCTCCCAAAATAGCAAACCGACCGGGTCTCCTTTTCCCTTTGTAAGCCATGAAGAGGCTACGTAACCCTCTCCGGCGCCAGCGTCAGCCGACATAGGCTACGTCACCTTTGTCGGCCACGCCCTGGTGGTCCCTCCTACTGTCTGCTCCGCTCACGCTCCAGCACACAGAGACCACCTTTTGACTAGCGGGATACCTTCCTTCTCTTCCAAGCCTAGTATAACCCAGCTCAGGCCTGGTTAATCCAGCCCCATGGGTACCTGCAGACAAGTTACAAAGAGCCTGCCGACGTTTAGGCGGACATCCTCCGGGTCAGGTTACTCCGTAAGTCGGCCTGCCTTGAGGTGACTTGGCCTGCTCTCACTTTGACCTTGCCATACCTCGGCTAACTCGGCCTCTATACCCTGGCATGACCCTACCCGAGGGTATCCCCCCAACATTCTTTTCCTAAACCACCACCAGAGTCATTGCATGTGTGTTCCTTTCCTAAACCACAAGGATCCACCAGAGTCATTGCATGTGTGTTCTTTTCCTAAGCCACCTCCAGAGTTATTGCATGTGTCTTCTTTTCCTAAACCACATGGATCCACTAGAGTCATTGCATGTGTGTTCCTTTCCTGAACCACCACCAGTCATTGCATGTGTGTTCCTTTCCTAAAGCACATGGATCCACCAAAGTTATTGCATGTGTGTTCCTTTCCTAAACCACATGGATCCACCATAGTCATTGCAAGTGTGTTCTTTTCCTAAACCACCACCAGAGTCATTGCATGTGTGTTCCTTTCATAAACCACATGGATCCACCAGAGTCATTGCATGTGTGTTCCTTTCCTAAACCACATGGATCTACTAGAGTCATTGCATGTGTGTTCCTTTCCTAAACCACCACTTGAGTCATTGCATGCGTGTTCCTATCCTAAACCACATTGATCCACCAGGGTCATTGCATCTGTGTTAATTTCCTAAACCAGATTGATCCACCAGAGTCATTGCATCTATGTTCTTTTCCTAAACCACCACCAGAATCATTGCATGTGTGTTGTTTTCCTAAACTACCACAACGGTCATGGAATGTGTGTTCCTTTCGTAAACCACCTGGATCCACCAGAGTCATTGCATGTGTGTTCCTTTCCTAAACCACATGGATCCACCATTGTCATTACATGTGTGTTCTTTTGTTATACCACCTCCAGAGTCATTACAGGTGTCTTCTTTTCCTAAACCACATGGATCCACCAGAGTCATTGCATGTGTGTTCCTTTCCTAACCACATGGATCCACCAGGGTCGTTGTATATTTGTTCTTTTCCTAAACCACTTCCAGAGTCATTGCTTGTGTATTCCTTTCCTAAACCACATGGATCCACCAGAGTCATTGCATGTATGTTGCTTTCCTAACCACATGGATCCACGAGAGTCATTGCATGTGTGTTCCTTTCCTAAACCACCACTAGAGTCATTGCATGTGTGTTCCTTTCCTAAACCACATTGATCCAGCAGAGTCATTCCATGTGTGTTCCTTTCCTAAAACACAACCAGAGTCATTGCATGTGTGTTCCTTTCCTGAACCACCACCAGAAACATTGCATGTGTGTTCCTTTCATAAACCAAATGGATCCACCAAAGTCAATGCATGTGTGTTCCTTTCCTAAACCACATGGATCCACCAGAGTCATTACATGTGTGTTCTTTTACTAAACCACATGGATCCACCAAAGTCATTGCATCTGTGTCCGTTTCCTAAACCACATTGATCCACCAGAGTCATTGCATCTATGTTCTTTTTCTAAACCACCACAAGAGTCACTGCATGTGTGTTCTTTTCCTAAACCACCACAACGGTCCTTGCATGTGTGTTCCTTTCCTAAACCATGGAGATCCACCAGTCATTGCATTTGTGTTTCTTTCCTAAACCACAAGGATCCACTAGAGTCATTGCATGTGTGTTCTTTTCCTAAACCACCTCCAGAGTCATTGCATGTGTCTTCTTTTCCTAAACCACATGGATCCACCAGAGTCATTGCATGTGTGTTCCTTTCCTAACCACATGGATCCACCAGAGTCATTGCATGTGTGTTATTTTCCTAAACCACCTCCAGAGTCATTGCATGCGTATACCTTTTCTAAACCACATGTATCCACCAGAGTCATTGCATGTGTGTTTCTTTCCTAACCACATGGATCCACCAGAGTCATTGCATGTGTGTTCCTTTCCTAAACCACCACTGGAGTCATTGCATGTGTGTTCCTTTCCTAAACCAGATTGATCCACTAGAGTTATTGCATGTGTGTTCCTTTCTTAAACCACCACCAGAGTCGTTGCATGTGTTTTCCTTTCATAAACCACATGGATCCACCAGAGTCATGGCATCAGTGTTCCTTTCCTAAACCTCATGGATCCACTAGAGTCATTGCATGTGTGATATTTTCCTAAACCACCACTAGAGTCATTGCATGTGTCTTATTTTCCAAAACCACATGGATCCACCAGATTTATTGCATGTGTGTTCTTTTCCTAAACCACCACCAGAGTCATTGCATGTGTGCTCCGTTCATAAACCACATGGATCCACTAGAGTCATTGCATGTGTGTTCCTTTCCTAAACCACATGGATCTACTAGAGTCATTGCATGTGTGTTCCTTTCCTAAACCACATGGATCCACCAGAGTCATTGCATGTGTGTTCTTTTCCTAAACCACCACCAGAGTCATTGCATGTGTGTTCCTTTCCTAAACCACAAGGATCCACCAGAGTCATTGCATATGTGTTCTTTTCCTAAACCACCTCTAGAGTTATTCCATGTGTCTTCATTTCCTAAAGCACATGGATCCACTAGAGTCATTGCATGTGTGTTCCTTTCCTGAACCACCACCAGAGTCATTGCATGTGTGTTCCTTTCCTAAACCACATGGATCCACCAGAGTCATTGCATGTGTGTTTCTTTGCTAAACCACATGGATCCACCATAGTCATTGCAAGTGTTTTCTTTTCCTAAACCACCACCACAGTTATTGCATGTGTGTTCCTTTTATAAACCCCATGGATCCACCAGAGTCATTGCATGTGTTCCTTTCCTAAACCACATGGATCTACTAGAGTCATTGCATGTGTGTTCATTTCCTAAACCACATGGATCAACCAGAGTCATTGCATGTGTGTTCTTTTCCTAAACCACCACCAGAGTCATTGCATGTGTGTTCCTTTCCTAAACCACAAGAATCCACCAGAGTCATTGCATGTGTGTTCTTTTCCTAAACCACCTCTAGAGTTATTGCATGTGTTTTCTTTTCCTAAACCACATAGATCCACTAGAGTCATTGCATGTGTGTTCCTTTCCTAAACCACCACCAGAGTCATTGCATGTGTGTTCCTTTTCTAAACCACATGGATCCACCAAAGTTATTACATGTGTGTTCTTTTCCTAAACCACATGGATCCACCAGAGTCATTGCATCTATGTCCGTTTCCTAGACCACATTGATCCACCAGAGTCATTACATCTATGTTCTTTTAATAAACCATCACAAGTGTCACTGCATGTGTGTTCTTTTCCTAAAACACCACAACGGTCATTGCATGTGTGTTCCTTTCCTAAACCGCGTGGATCCACCAGTCATTGCATATGTGTTTCTTTCCTAAACCACAAGGATCCACCAGAGTCACTGCATGTGTGTACTTTTCATAAACCACCTCCAGAGTCATTGCATGTGTCTTCTTTTCCTAAACCACATGGATCCACCAGAGTCATTGCATGTGTGTTCCTTTCCTAACCACATGGATCCACCAGAGTCATTGCATGTGTGTTCTGTTCCTAAACCACCTCCAGAGTCATTGCATGTGTATTCCTTTCCTAAACCACATGGATCCACCAGAGTCATTGCATGTGTGTTCCTTTCCTAACCACATGGATCCACCGGAGTCATTGCATCTATGTTCTTTTTCTAAACCACCACAAGAGTCACTGCATGTGTGTTCTTTTCCTAAACCACCACAACGGTGATTGCATGTGTGTTCCTTTCCTAAACCACGCAGATCCACCAGTCATTGCATGTGTGTTTGTTTCCTAAATCACAAGGATCCACCAGAGTCATTGCATGTGTGTTCTTTTCCTAAACCACCTCCAGAGTCATTGCATGTGTCTTCTTTTCCTAAACCACATGGATCCACCAGAGTCATTGCATGTGTGTTCCTTTCCTAACCACATGGATCCACCAGAGTCATTGCATGTGTCTTCTTTTCCTAAACCACCTCCAGAGTCATTGCATGTGTATACCTTTTCTAAACCACATGGATCCACCAGAGTCATTGCATGTGTGTTCCTTTCCTAACCACATGGATCCACCAGAGTCATTGCATGTGTGTTCCTTTCCTAAACCACATTGATCCACCAGAGTTATTGCATGTCCGTTCCTTTCTTAAACCACCACCAGATTCATTGCATGTGTGTTCCTTTCATAAACCACATGGATCCACCAGAGTCATGGCATCGGTGTTCCTTTCCTAAACCTCATGGATCCACTAGATTCATTGCATGTGTGATATTTTTCTAAACCACCACTAGAGTCATTGCATGTGTCTTCTTTTCCAAGACCACATGGATCCACCAGATTCATAGCATGTGTGTTATTTTCCTAAACCACCACCAGAGTCATTGCGTGTGTGCTCCTTTCATAAACCACATGAATCCACCAGAGTCATTGCATGTGTGTTCCTTTCCTAAACTACATGGATCTACTAGAGTCATTGCATGTGTGTTCCTTTCCTAAACCACATGGATCCACCAGAGTCATTGCATGTGTGTTCTTTTCCTAAACCACCACCAGAGTCATTGCATGTGTGTTCCTTTCCTAAACCACAAGGATCCACTAGAGTCATTGCATGTGTGTTCTTTTCCTAAACCACCTCTAGAGTTATTGCATGTGTCTTCTTTTCCTTAACCACATGGATCCACTAGAGTCATTGCATGTGTGTTCCTTTCCTGAACCACCACCAGAGTCATTGCATGTGTGTTCCTTTCCTAAACCACATGGATCCACCAGAGTCATTGCATGTGTGTTCCTTTCCTAAACCACATGGATCCACCATAGTCATTGCAAGTGTTTTCTTTTCCTAAACCACCACCAGAGTCATTGCATGTGTGTTCCTTTCATAAACCACATGGATCCACCAGAGTCATTGCATGTGTGTTACTTTCCTAAACCACATGGATCTACTAGAGTCATTGCATGTGTGTTCCTTTCCTAAACCACATGGATCCACCAGAGTCATTGCATGTGTGTTCTTATCCTAAACCACCACCAGAGTCATTGCATGTGTGTTCCTTTCCTAAACCACAAGGATCCACCAGAGTCATTGCATGTGTCTTCTTTTCCTAAACCACATGGATCCACTTGAGTCATTGCATGTGTGTTTCTTTCCTAAACCACCACCAGAGTCATTGCATGTGTGTTCCTTTCATAAACCACATGGATCCACTAGAGTCATTGCATGTGTGTTCCTTTCCTAAACCACATGGATCCACCAAAGTTATTACATGTGTGTTCTTTTCCTAAACCACTTGGATCCACCAGATTCATTGCATTTGTGTGTGTTTCCTAAACCACATGGATCCACCAGAGTTATTGCATCTATGTTCTTTTCCTAAACCACCACAAGTGTCACTCCATGTGTGTTCTTTTCCTAAACCACCACAACGGTTATTGCATGTTTGTTCCTTTCCTAAACCATGTGGATCCACCAGTCATTGCATATGTGTTTCTTTCCTAAACCACAAGGATCCACCAGAGTCATTGCATGTGTGTACTTTTCCTAAACCACCTCTAGAGTCATTGCATGTGTCTTCTTTTCCTAAACCACATGGATCCACCAGAGTCATTGCATTTGTGTTCCTTTCCTAACCACATGGATCCACCAGAGTCATTGCATGTGTGTTCTTTTCCTAAACCACCTCCAGAGTCATTGCATGTGTATTCCTTTCCTAAACCACATGGATCCACCAGAGTCATTGCATGTGTGTTCCTTTCCTAACCACATGGATCCACCAGAGTCATTGCATGTGTGTCCCTTTCCTAAACCACCACTAGAGTCATTGCATGTGTGTTCCTTTCCTAAACCACATTGATCCACCAGAGTTATTGCATGTGCGTTCCTTTCTTAAACCACCACCAGAGTCATTGCATGTGTGTTCTTTTCCTAAACCACATGGATCCACCAGAGTCATTGCATCTGTGTCCGTTTCCTAAACCACATTGATCCACCAGAGTCATTGCATCTATGTTCTTTTTCTAAACCACCACAACGGTCCTTGCATGTGTGTTCCTTTCCTAAACCACGGAGATCCACCAGTCATTGCATTTGTGTTTCTTTCCTAAACCACAAGGATCCACTAGAGTCATTGCATGTGTGTACTTTTCATAAACCACCTCCAGAGTCATTGCATGTGTCTTCTTTTTCTAAACCACATGGATCCACCAGAGTCATTGCATGTGTGTTCCTTTCCTAACCACATGGATCCACCAGAGTCATTGCATGTGTGTTATTTTCCTAAACCACCTCCAGAGTCATTGCATGCGTATACCTTTTCTAAACCACATGTATCCACCAGAGTCATTGCATGTGTGTTTCTTTCCTAACCACATGGATCCACTAGAGTCATTGCATGTGTGTTCCTTTCCTAAACCACCACTGGAGTCATTGCATGTGTGTTCCTTTCCTAAACCACATTGATCCACTAGAGTTATTGCATGTGCGTTCCTTTCTTAAACCACCACCAGAGTCATTGCATGTGTTTTCCTTTCATAAACCACATGGATCCACCAGAGTCATGGCATCAGTGTTCCTTTCCTAAACCTCATGGATCCACTAGATTCATTGCATGTGTGATATTTCCCTAAACCACCACTAGAGTCATTGCATGTGTCTTCTTTTCCAAAACCACATGGATCCACCAGATTTATTGCATGTGTGTTCTTTTCCTAAACCACCACCAGAGTCATTGCATGTGTGCTCCGTTCATAAACCACATGGATCCACCAGAGTCATTGCATGTGTGTTCCTTTCCTAAACCACATGGATCTACTAGATTCATTGCATGTGTGTTCCTTTCCTAAACCACATGGATCCACGAGAGTCATTGCATGTCTGTTCTTTTCCTAAACCACCACCAGAGTCATTGCATGTGTGTTCCTTTCCTAAACCACAAGGATCCACCAGAATCATTGCATATGTGTTCTTTTCCTAAACCACCTCTAGAGTTATTCCATGTGTCTTCTTTTCCTAAAGCACATGGATCCACTAGAGTCATTGCATGTGTGTTCCTTTCCTGAACCACCACCAGAGTCATTGCATGTGTGTTCCATTCCTAAACCACATTCCACCAGAGTCATTGCATGTGTGTTTCTTTGCTAAACCACATGGATCCACCATAGTCATTGCAAGTGTTTTCTTTTCCTAAAGCACCACCACAGTTATTGCACGTGTGTTCCTTTTATAAACCCCATGGATCCACCAGAGTCATTGCATGTGTTCCTTTCCTAAACCACATGGATCCACCAGAGTTATTGCATCTATGTTCTTTTCCTAAACCACCACAAGTGTCACTCCATGTGTGTTCTTTTCCTAAACCACCACAACGGTCATTGCATGTGTGTTCCTTTCCTAAACCACGTGGATCCACCAGTCATTGCATATGTGTTTCTTTCCTAAACCACAAGGATCCACCAGAGCCATTGCATGTGTGTACTTTTCCTAAACCACCTCTAGAGTCGTTGCATGTGTCTTCTTTTCCTAAACCACATGGATCCACCAGAGTCATTGCATGTGTGTTCCTTTCCTAACCACATGGATCCACCAGAGTCATTGCATGTGTGTTCCTTTCCTAACCACATGGATCCACCAGAGTCATTGCATGTGTGTTCTTTTCCTAAACCACCTCCAGAGTCATTGCATGTGTATTCCTTTCCTAAACCACATGGATCCACCAGAGTCATTGCATGTGTGTTCCTTTCCTAACCACATGGATCCACCAGAGTCATTGCATGTGTGTTCCTTTCCTAAACCACCACTAGAGTCATTGCATGTGTGTTCCTTTCCTAAACCACATTGATCCACCAGAGTTATTGCATGTGCGTTCCTTTCTTAAACCACCACCAGAGTCATTGCATCTGTGTTCCTTCCATAAACCACATGGACCCACCAGAGTTGTAACATCCCAATTTCAGCAACCCTGATTAGTTTTCCAGAATGCAAAAATCAGGGGGAACAAAAACTTTTTCTTGTGCCCTGGTGCAGTGCTTGCTTGTGTTTGCTTGCACTTGTTCTTGTGATGTGTATCTTATGGTACTCCTTACCTCACCCTCAGTTGACAACAGCTATTTACCAAAACTATCTTGGCTTACTTTACATATTCTCAAACGTTCTGACTTTTCAAAACAGGAGCCAAGATGCCTATATAACCAAAACTACTTTGGTAGCTTCTGTTAACAAAACTATGGAGAGATATATAATACAATCTCCTTATGTTTTCAAGACAGAGCACTCAACTAATCTTACCTCTAGTTTTCCCAAACACTTGTTCAAAGCTTTTGAATCCTACTCTTGGCAGAGTTACCAAGGAATCTCACCTTATTCAAAAGTCAACCTCTTTAAAATGCCCCAACCCAACCTCAAGCTAAGCTTGATGGTAACCCTAGAGTAGTTGATGGTTTGTAAAATGAGTTGCCTTGATCTGTTGTTTGATGAATTTCTTTGATCTACTGTTTGAGTTGTTTTCTTACGGAGTAGGATGAGCTACCTTAGAAGCTCAACACTAGGATCAAGATGTTTCCAACTCCTCAATCCCTAAGCAAGAAAGCAAACCAGTTATGATCCCTAGCCACTAGGTGATCATCTAAAACCCTTAACTAGATCCATTCTGAGGATATCCATTCTAGTTGTTCCCAAGTCCTTAAGACCAATATAAAGCATGGAAATCTTCTACTCACTCTACACTTCTCTATCAACCATTTGTTAATGCTATAATACATTGCAACTTCTCTATTAACCATTTGTTAAGTCTGGAAGCAGTTTTAGCATCACCTTTTTGAATGCCTCCTTTTCTCAAACCATGTGCATTCTTTGAAATGCACTTGAACCATCTTGTTAACCATCCTAAGGACTACCAAGGCCCACAATTTCCCCTGGTTAAATCCTCCTCCAACCCACTTGTCCCTGATGGTTTTGCAGACAAGAAAATAACTTTTCCTGCAAAACTAGTCATCATGCCTACTTTGGTAGAAGCTCACACCCTCATCCAATCTCCTACGGACCAACTTTCTGCATGGTTGTGTTCTACTCATTAATGTATATCAAAACCCATTTCACTTGCCCCAAGTGGATCTCTATGTTGATTAAAACCACATGGTTTATAAGGCATGATGACTAATTTTGCATGGCAGCCTTAATTTCAACCAAGTTTGCCATCACTTCTAGATCATCCCAAATGCAGTTAATTCAAACTCCTCCTGCCTTGATCATCTATATGAACTGGTTTACCTACCCATCTATCCCTTGCACCAAGGTGAGCTCTAAGCGCCAAGATGCAAGCATGTTTTGATGGTATAAAAAAATAACACCACCCTAGATCACCAACTCCTTATTTTCCATCTTACTCTAGTTGGAAATTTCATTCCTCAAGGTTGAAAATGCTTGCTACACCTTGTATATATTATCTACATTGGTCCTCAATATTTATCAATAATTATCCATAACTATTATGGCCCCAAAACTCCTTAATTCCTTAAATAGTCAAAATCTCCAAAAACTCCCTCCCTAAAGGAAAGTTTGGTTTTTACCAAACCACTTCCACAACTTTTGGCTCATGTGAGTCCCACATATCATACCCTATCTTTCCCTCTAAAAAATAAATATTTTTGAGAAGCTTTATTATTTCTTTTTGTCCTTTTTCTTAAAAGGCTGAATTGGAATAATAATTGTTTTAAATACTTTTAATTCCCAATAAATCATGGGAAAGTTCCCCTAAGTGTGTATTCACATTTGGGACCCTTCCACTCCAAAATACATCCTTGACCAATGTAAAAATATCAAATGATCCTCTAGAAATCACTTCTGTCCTTTTTGAATATTTGATTTTAGGAGGACTAAAACTCCTCTGAAAAATCTCAAATAAATCCTAGGAGTCTACCTTTACCTCCTCTACTCTCCAATACCATTTTCTCCTCTGGACCAATGCAAATATTTGGATATCCTTCACAACCAACAATAGGATAAATTTTGGCAAACTAGCAAACTACTAGCCTAAACCACTTCCAAATTCCATCAAAGCTTGATCAAAGCTCATCCTCAGCACCGGGACACCCCACTGGTTAACTAGCACTATAGCACCACCTTAGCTCTTCCCATTTTTGCCCTTGTACTAGTAGAAGGAGAGAGAGACAATAAAAATCTTACAAAGATCTTCCCTAATTAATTACCACTGATGCCACACCCTCTCCCTCTAGTCCAGCATGACCCAATTACCATCCTACCCCTCTCCACCTCCCCCTGGACCAACCCCTAGCCAGCATTGCCCTCCACCATGTCCAAAATGGTAATTCACCACATCTACTCCTCCCTCTTGGTATATATGGCCAGCAGCCCTTCCCCAGCTCTCCCCCTGCCCTCACTTGCCCCCTCTCCACCTCACTTACCTCCCCCGAGCACCACACCCTCTCCCCTGCTTTGTGTTGTCCGAAGGAAGAAGAAGAGGAGCTCTCGGCCTCCTCTCAAAAATCGAGCAAGGCCCTCTCCCCTCTGCTCCTTTCGCTCTGCATGTCAGCCCACGAGTTCCCCTAGCTCTCCTCTACCTAACCGTGCTCTTATCTCTGTCCAGGACCAACACCTCTGCCATCGCCGTTAAGCACCGACGAGATCCTCTCGGTCGCCGTCGCGCGAGCTGCTTCCCGTGGGCCTCCGCCGTCATGCCGCCCACCGATCTACTCGTCATCGTCAACCGCGTCGCCCTACACCCTCCTCGCTGCCTCCCGAGCCCTCTAGTGAGCTCCCGCCTCCCCTCTCTGCCGCTGCTTAGGGTTTCACCGCCGGCGTCCTGTTTCGCGTAGACGACGACCCCGAGCCGTCCATCGCGACTAGATCCGACGGTCACCGTTGCTCGGTACCGCTTCGGCGCCCTCCACCGCTGACTGGCGGGCCCCGCTCGTCAGGTTCGAACCGAGCCCTCCCGCGCGTCACGCTGCCCCGCCGTGGGCCGAATCCTCCCCCTACAGCCCAGTAGCTCCCCAGATCCGGCCCACTGCACCTCCTTTCCTTTTTCTTTTTGGCTCACCTATTATTCCCGATAAGCTCCAATTGTTTTAAACCCAATTAAAATAGTAAATCAAATCCAAATACCTAGATCTAATTCTCTGGTGGTTCTCTAATGTTTTCTCAAACATGCATAGGCAACCCCATGTCCAAAATAATTTTTCTTTAATTTCTGGTAATTAATCTGCTGCAGAGTACACTTTGCACTAATAAATTTCCCTTGTGAGCTAACCTTAACCATTTGAGATGAACGAAAGACCTACTGGAAGGTATTGGAAATACCTATCATCCAGGACAAGTCTTAAGCCAAGGTGAACATTATGTGGCCTTTAACAAAATTAAAAATCTAGCAACTTTCTGTCTTAGATAAATTCCCCAGGTCTAACCAAATGTGTTATTGACCTGATTCCAATTCCCAGTACCTCGTATTATCAATATGTACCAAACCGCAGCAGCTCAGAATTTATTGAGCTCTGGTTGTATTTTAGTGATTTAAATACGTCTGTAACGGGTATTTTCACAAAATAAATCACTCCAAGAGTTTGGCAACTCCAAAAAGGGTGAATCCAATTCCTACAGAAAGGTATTTTAAATACCAATCACCTGACCTTGGAACCAACTCAATAGCTCTTGTAGAATTAATCTGGTGAAAAAGAGACAAACTATACAGAACTACCTTTGGGAATTTCCTGAGGGCATTCTGGTGATTCTTGTGACCTAATTCCAACTCTGGGTGGTTCAGTACATCTAGTACTACCTAATCCTCGAAGGAAATAATTTTTAAAGCTCCAGAACTTTTCTGGTGAATTATTTCCTCAAACTAGAGTTCAATCCACTATAAAAAGCATAACTAATTCTAGAAAATTGTTAATCAAGTGAAACCACTTGTGTGGGTTTTGTTTTTACAAAACCTATCTGAGGATATCACCTTTTTACATTGGTATCCTACAGATCTCAGAACCCTAATCCAAATGCCTTGTCCCCAGCTGTGAGAACTATCTTCTAAGAGAAAGCACCTGAGTGGCCATCTTGTAAACTCCACCACCCATATCCAACTTCTCCAAACCCTTCCAAGTCCAGTAGCAATTCTCATGTTTGTTTGTTGTATGGTTTGATACTCGTATGCCTTGTGTTGATTGTGGATTGTTTGCTTGCATGTGTACCCGATGACGACGATAGTGTGAGTGTCTGACGACAAGAACGAAGGGATTTCTTATTATTCTTTTATTGGGTATTCTTGGTCATCTGAAGAAGTCCAGGGACTTATTGCTGACCACAGGCAAGCCACCATTCCTGAACTCTAATATATGTCCTACTGTCTTTTACCTGTTTTATATCTTCTTTATAAATTGCATTACCTACCTGCATGTTTTGATTTACAAATGCTGCGATAGTAACTTGGCTCCTCCAAGTTATTACTTCGTGTCCTTCGAGGCACCACCCCGATGAACCTATCATTTTATCCCCTTTAGATCGGGAGTACGATGGTTAGCATCCTACCTCCTTGGAAACCCTGGTTTTGAGAAAATAAACTGTTTTGGGATTTACCCCACCAAAAATGTTTCAAAACCCTTTTGTAAAACCCTTGTAAGAGGCATCGTTCCAAGTGGATGTTTTAACAAAAGAAATGGTGATGAGGAGAAATGAGAAGTGATGGGATGTTCTACGCCTTTACTGGAACTATTTTATCCGCGCAACCACATTACCCCAGGTGCTGGGGCTTAACTCGTAGTTTGTCCGCATTAGCCGAGGCACTTCTACCAAGCTTATAGGGAGAAATCCCTGGAATTCCGGGCAGGTGCCACCAGATCAAGGATCTGAAGTCTGTTGCTTGTTTCAGCAAGAGTGATCCTGAACTGGCAGGAGGTCGGTGCAACATTTGGGTCTCCCGCGGACGGTATGACTTAGGTAGTACGGAAGGAAGTGAAGTCTCCAGATTTAAGGTATACGCCAAGTTGTGGCTTGGGTATGCGCGTGTACGGAAGGAAGGACTATGGCTGGGAGCCACATACTCGTTGCCGGGGAGAACAAACCCAAGAGGAAAAGCATGCCTTTACTAGTGTAGACAAGCGAAAGGTTAGGTTCGATTATCCGGACCCCCATCTACAGTGGTAGTGGGCCGTGGTTGTATCCCGGTGGATGTATTGATTCATGTGGGGAAAGTGTGAAAACTCTGTAGAGTATAACCTATTCGAATAGCCGTGTCCACGGTCAAGGACGGTTGTAAAGGTGTTGGCTAGGAGTACCCAAACTGTGCTTGTTTGGGAAACAAGTACTTTGAGGACAGAGGTTCCGGGGGAACCCGAGTTCGAAAGCTTTTTTTTGACCCGAGGTGGTCGAAGATGTTTAAAAAGGGTTTTTACTACAAAACTGTTTTCCAAAACTCTTCTCAAAAAATATATGGAGATGTCTTGATTTATAAAATAGAAGCATGTTTTCAAAACTCTTTTTCAACAAAGATATGGAGATGCCATAACTCCCAAGTTAGTTTAGGCGTTTCAAAAGCAACCCCAGATAGAGCTATCTCGCCATAGCCATAATTGCATTTCCTTTGTTCATTTATCTTGGTGGTTTGCGAGTACACTCAAAAGTACTCATGGCTGTGTCCCTGACTATTTATGTGGCCAGACTTTCATGAGTTTAAGGTGACGTTCATCGAGCTAGGCTGTCTTCCCAGTCAGCTGCATGTAGGTTGAGGCACGATTGGGCTCTGCGCTTGGCGTTGTTCCGCTGCTAATGATGATGTAGCCATAATGGCATTTATGTAAGTCTTGTAACTCGTTATGTTTCGGATGTTGTAATGATACCTGTCTGTTATGTTCCACGGCTCACTGATCATGGAAACGTGGATGTAGGCATAACAGGGTTTTCTCGGATGTTAATCCGGGGAGCCCACAGGCTTGGTATCAGAGCCATCCTGACTGTATGAGACCTTAGTTAGCATCGACGTTAGACGGGAAATGACAAATCTATTTTCTGAAATGACAAGGGAGAAAATATGACTATTTGCGAAAGTGCTTATGTCTTCTCCCCCTCTATTTTGAAAACCAACTGAATAAATATGATTTCATAAGCTTAAACTCCTGCACACCGTCAATAATCTAACCCCATCTCACCAATCTGCTGTAGATGGCCTCCTTCCGCTCAGAGCGCATCATCATTGGAGAAAGTTTCTGGCCCTTTGAAGAGCAACTGCACAACCTACTAAAGATAGTCAAGAGACCCCCACCAACTATTGAAGGAACCAAACTTCCTCACAGTAGCACCAATGTGATGCAATGGGTCATCAAGGCTGTTATTCCTTCCCCCGATGAGGATACCGCGCCCACAATCTTCACCTTCCTCGACAACAATTGGGTAGATGGCGTGGTGCGAGCCATACAGGAGATTATGGCGCGCCTCTGCAAGATCCACGAAGATGAGTTGAAAGATACTCCCTACCACTTGTTTGGAAAGAGAAATGAAGATGGACTACCTACTGAGTCTTTCCTCACCTGCTGCATCGGGAATCAGCTGGAAAATATGGAATACCTACTCCAACGCTCCCAAGAAGATCTTGACAAGGCCAGACGCGAGACTTTGCTTCTAAAGATGGATATCAACCTACGCCGTAAGCGCGAAAGGGTCTACAAGCCACCAATGCCCGCTTGGCAAGGAAGCTAATCATTGAAGTACCCCCAACCCCTGAAGACGAGAACCCCGGGACTGATGACGAACTCTCCTTCCTCAATGAGTACCACCCAATTGTCCAGTCACCCGCGCCGACCGAGTCAACCTCCAACCTTGCACCATGGGAAGGCACCGCTCTCACCTTCACCAAAGATGAGCTGAATATCCCGCAGACCCTAGAGGATCTGCAGTAGATGGAGACCCCCGAAGCTAGCCACGACTCCCCAGATGCACCCTCCGAGTAATCACCAGCATTACGGTACTCGCCCACCTAGCAATAGGGTAGAGTCATGTATCGCCCATGAACGTGTTTTGTAATGCCTAAGCACTATCAGCACCCTCGGGTGCAGATTTGGTTGGTATGTAATAACTTCCTTGATTGCTATGCTTGCTTGAATTGTTCCTTCTTGCGTGTTTTACCCAAGTCGTTGCATCAGACCCAACCCAAAACGTCTGCCACCAACAAGACCTCCCTCAGGAGGACCATGAAGACCGGAAGCTCGAAGAAGGCATGTAGCCGCTGCGGAGACGAAGGGCACCAAGCCAACCGATGCTCCGGCAACTGCCCCAACTGCGGAGAACCCCATCCACCCAAAGTTTGCCCGACTCAGCTTATCACTTGTTTCCTCTGCGAAGGCCAAGACCATGTCCCCATAAAGTGCCAAATATATCCCCTCATTGGCAAGGCCCGTCAACCTTCCGACGTCAGCATGGAAAAGTCGTCAACTCAGCCATGACGGAAGAGGAACCCCTACTTCACATGCGGACTACCCGGTCAGTTCAAGAGAGAATGCCCTGAGAGAAAATCTGCCAAGACTTCCGCGAAAGAGAAGCTCGAACACATCTAAGGTCCCCTTCCGTAGAAAAGATGGTCACCCTACCGCTCGCTGCCACTCAGCTCAAGACTAAAGTTGTCCCTCGCCTTCCTAGGTGACAGCGCCCCGTGGAAGTAAAGATAGAGAGAAGCTCCTTAACTCACTCCAGGACTCCCCCACAGTGGACGAGTGCAGCCTCTGCTAGACTAGCCCCAGTCCCCCTGGAAAGACCGCTAGGATGCCACCCTCCCTATGTTGTCCTATGCTGCTGTGAAATCTACCTTTTGCCACCCTCGTAAGTAAGTCCCCGAGTTGTAACTCACCGACCTACCCAAGTCAAGTCCTAAGGGGGAAAGACCGCGTCTTTCCCGCAAAATAGATTTCCAAGAAAATCCAACCGTGGGACCCGAAGACACAGACCTCAGAGCACAGACTTGTCACAGACTTGAATTCAACAACCCACTTAAGAGAAGTACCTTAGACCCTTACAAATGGAAGATCCCTCCCCGCAACCATGGTGGAAGCTAGCTAGCCTTCCGAGTTTCAAGAAGATTGAAGTTCAACCTCGCTGCCAAGGTGTCTCTACTTGAAGGCAAGGTCGGAAAGTTAGCCTGCGAGAACCACCTAGCACTAACTAAGACAAATCCCTTAACCATACTCTCCCGAATCTCAGGACGAGATTCTTTTAAGGGGGAAAGGTCTATAACATCCCAATTTCAGCAACCCTGATTAGTTGTCCAGAATGCAAAAATCAGGGGGAACAAAAACTTTTTCTTGTGCCCTGGTGCAGTGCTTGCTTGTGTTTGCTTGCACTTGTGCTTGTGATGTGTATCTTATGGTACTCCTTACCTCACCCTCAGTTGACAACAACTATTTTCCAAAACTATCTTGGCTTACTTTACATATTCTATGTTTTTAAGACAGAGCACTCAACTAATCTTACCTCTAGTTTTCCCAAATCTCTTGTTCAAAGCTTTTGAATCCTACTCTTGGCAGAGATACCAAGGACTCTCACCTTATTCAAAACTAACCTCTTCAAAATGCCCCAACCCTACCTCAAGCTAAGCTTGATGGTAACCCTAGAGTAGTTGATGGTTTATAAAATGAGTTGCCTTGATCTAATGTTTGATGAGTTGCTTTGATCTGATGTTTGATATGTTTTCTTGGGGAGTAGGATGAGATACCTTAGAAGCTCATCACTAGGATCAAGATGTTTCCAAATCCTCAATCCCTAAGCAAGAAAGCAAACCAGTTATGATCCTTAGCCACTAGGTGATCATCTAAAACCCTTAAGTAGATCCATTCTGAGGATCTCCATCCTAGTTGTTCCCAACTCCTTAAGAGCAATATCAAGGATGGACCTCTTCTAATCACTCTACACTTCTCTAGCAACCATTTGTTAATGCTCTAATACATTGCAACTCCTCCAGGAACATTCCGTCTCATACTCTAGTCAACATCCTCAAAACTCCTACAGTGCTAGTCTGGAAGCAGTTTCAGGATCACCTTTTCGAACGCCTCCTTTTCTCAAACCATGTGAATTCTCAGAAATGCACTTGAACCATATTGTTAACCATCCTAAGGACTACCAAAGCCCACAATTTCCCCTGGTTAAATCCTCCTCCAACCCACTTGTCCATGATGGTTTTGCATACAAGAAAATAACTTTTCCTGCAAAACTAGTCATCATACCTACTTTGGTAGAAGCTCACACCCTCATCCAATCTCCTATGGACCATCTTTCTACATGGTTGTGTTCTACTCATTAATTTATATCCAAACCCATTTCACTTGCCCCAAGTGGATCTCTGTGTTGATTAAAACCACATGGTTTATAAGGCATGATGACTAATTTTGCATGGCAGCCTTAATTTCAACCAAGTTTGCCATCACTTCTAGATCATCCCAAATGCAGTTATTTCAAACTCCTCCTGCCATGATCATCTACATGACCTGGTATACCTACCCATCTATCCCTTGCACCAAGGTGAGCTCTAAGCTCCAAGATGCAAGCATGTTTTGGTGGTATAAAAAAATAACACCACCCAAGATCACCAACTCCTTATTTTCCATCTTACTCCAGTTGGAAATTTCATTCCTCAAGGTTGAAAATGCTTGCTACACCTTGTATATCTCATCTACATTGGTCCTCAATATTTATCAATAATTATCCATAACTATTATGGCCCCAAAACCCCTTAATTCCTTAAATAGTCAAAATCTCCAAAAACTCCCTCCCTAAAGGAAAGTTTGGTTTTTACCAAACCACTTCCACAACTTGTGGCTCATGTGAGTCCCACATATCATACCCTATCTTTCCCTCTCAAAAATAAATATTTTTGAGAAGCTTTATTATTTCTTTTTGTCCTTTTTCTTAAAAGGCTGAATTGGAATAATAATTGTTTTAATACTTTTAATTCCCAATAAATCATGGGAAAATTCCCCTAAGTGTGTATTCACATTTGGGGCCCTTCCACTAAAAAATCCATCCTTGACCAATGTAAAAATATCAAATGATCCTCTAGAAATCACTTCTGTCCTTTTTGAATATTTGATTTTAGGAGTACTAAAACGCCTCTGAAAAATCTCAAATAAATCCTAGGAGTCTACCTTTACCTTCTCTACTCTCTAGTACAATTTTATCCTCTGGACCAATGCAAATATTTGGATCTCCTTCACAACCAACAATATGATCAATTTTGGCAAACTAGCAAACTACTAGCCTAAACCACTTCCAAATTCCATCAAAGCTTGATCAAAGCTCATCCTCAGGACCAGCACACCCCACCGGTCGACTAGCACTGTAGCACCACCTTAGCTCTTCCCATTTTTTCCCTTGTACTAGTAGAAGGAGAGAGAGACAACAAAAATCTTACAAAGATCTTCTCTAATTAATTACCACTGATGCCACACCCTCTCCCTCTAGTCCAGCATGACCCAATTACCATCCTACCCCTCTCCACCTCCCCCTGGACCAACCCCTAGCCAGCATTGCCCTCCACCATGTCCAAAATGGTAATTCACCACATCTACTCCTCCCTCTTGGTATATATGGCCAGCAGCCCTTCCCCAGCTCTCCCCCTGCCCTCACTTGCCCCCTCTCCACCTCACTTACCTCCCCCGAGCACCACATCCTCTCCCTTGCTTTGTGTTGTCCGAAGGAAGAAGAAGAGGAGCTCTCGGCCTCCTCTAAAAAATCGAGCAAGGCCCTCTCCCCTCTGCTCATTTCTCTTTGCATGTCAGCCCACGAGTTCCCCTAGCTCTCCTCTACCTAACCGTGCTCTTATATCTATCCAGGACCAACTCCTCCGCTATTGCCGTTAAGCACCGACGAGATCCTCTCGGCCGTCGTCGCGCGAGCTGCTTCCCGTGGGCCTCGGTCGTCATGCCGCCCACCGATCTACTCGCCGCCGTCGACAGCGTCGCCCTACACCCTCCTCGCTGCCTCCCGAGCCCTCTTGTGAGCTCCCGCCTCCCCTCTCCGCTGCTGCTTAGGTTTTCCCCGCCGGCGTCCTGTTTCGCGTAGATGACGACCCCGAGCCGTCCATCATGACTAGATCCGACGGTCACCTTCGCTCGGTACCGCTTCGGCGCCCTCCACCGCTGACTGGCGGGCCCCGCTCGTCAGATTCGAACCAAGCCCTCCCACGCGTCGCGCTGCCCCGCCGTGGGCCGAATCCTCCCCCTACAACCCAGTAGCTCCCCAGATCCGGCCCACTGCACCTCCTTTCCTTTTTCTTTTTAGCTAACCTATTATTCCAGAGAAGCTCCAGTTGTTTTAAACCCAATTAAAATATTAAATTAAATCCAAATTCCTAGATCTAATTCTCTGGTGGTTCTCTGATGTTTTCTCAAGCACGCAGAGGCAACACCATGTCCAAAATAATTTTCTTTAATTTCTGGTAATTAATCTGCTGCAGAGTATACTTTGCACTAATTAATTTCCCCTGTGAGCTAGCCTTACCCATTTGATATGAACCAAATACCTACTGGAAGGTATTGGAAATACCTATCATCCAGCATAAGTCTTAAGCCAAGGTGAACATTATGTGGCCTTTAACAAAAATAACAAATCTAGCAACTTTCTGTCTTAGATAAATACCCCAGGTCCAACCAAATGTGGTATTGACCTAATTCCAATCCCCAGTACCTCATATTATAAATATGTACCAAACCCTAGCAGCTCAGAATTTATTGAGCTCTAGTTGTATTTTAGTGATTTAAATACTTCTGTAAGGGGTATTTTCACTAAATAAATCACTCCAGGAGTTTGGCAACTCCGAAATGGGTGAATCCAATTTCTATAGAAAGGTATTTTAAATACCAATAACCTGCCCTTGGAACCAACTCAATTGATCCCGTAGAATTAATCTGGTGAAAAAGAGACATACTATACATAATTGCCTTTGGGAATTTCCTGAGGGCATTCTGATGATTCTTTTGACCCAATTCCAACTCTGGGTGGTTCAGTACATTCAGTGCTACCTAACCCTCCAAGGAAATAATTTTTGAAGCTCCAGAACTTTTCTGGTGAATTATTTCCTCAAACTAGAGTTTAATCCACTATAAAAAGCATAACTAATTCAAGAATATTGTTAATCAAGTGAAACCACTTGTGTGGGTTTTGTTTTGACAAAACCTATCTGAGGATATCAACTTTGCACATTGGTATCCTACAGACCTCAGAACCCTAATCCAAATGCCTTGTCCCCAGCTATGACAACTATCTTCTAAGAGAAAGCACCTCAGTGGCAATCTTGTAAATTCCACCACCCATATCCAACTTCTCCAAACCCTTCCTAGTCCAGTAGTAATTCTCATGTTTGTTTGCTGTATGGTTGGATACTTGTATGCCTTGTGTTGATTGTGGATTGTTTGCTTGCATGTGTACCCGATGACGACGATAGTGTGAGTGTCTGACAACAAGAAGGAAGGGATTTTTTATTATTCTTTTATTGGGTATTCTTGGTCATCTGAAGAAGTCGAGGGACTTATTGCTGACCACAAACAAGCCACCATTCCTGAACTCTGATATATGTCCGACTCTCTTTTACCTGTTTTATATCTTCTTTATAAACTGCATTACCTACTTGCATGTTTTGATTTACAAATGTTGCGATAGTAACTTGGCTCCTCCAAGTTATGACTTCGTGTCCTTCGAGGCACCACCCCGATGAACCTATCATTTTATCCCCTTTAGATCAGGAGTACGATGGTTAGCATCCTACCTCCTTAGAAACCCCGGTTTTGAGAAAATAAACTGTTTTGGGATTTACCCCACCAAAAATGTTTCAAAACCCTTTTGTAAATCCCTTGGAAGAGGCATCGTTCCAAGTAGATGTTTTAACAAAAGAAATGGTGATGAGGAGAAATGAGAAGTGATGGGATGTTCTACGCCTTTACTAGAACAATTTTATCCGTGCAACCACATTACCCCAGGTGATGGGGCTTAACTCGTAGTTTGTCCGCATTAGCCGAGGCACTTACACCATGCTTATAGGGAGCAATCCCTGGAATTCCAGGCAGGCACCACCAGATCAAGGATCTGAAGTCTGTTGCTTGTTTCGGTAAGAGTGAGCCTGAACTGGCAGGAGGCCGGTGCAACAATTGGGTCTCCCGCGGACGGTATGACTTACGTAGTACGGAAGGAAGTGAAGTATCCAGATTTAAGGTATACGCCAAGTTGCGTCTTGGGCATGCGCGTGTACGGAAGGAAGGACTATGGCTGGGAGCCACATACTCGTTGCCGGGGAGAACAAACCCAAGAGGAAAATCATGCCTTTGCTAGTGTAGACAAGCGAAAGTTTAGGTTTGATTATCCGGACCCCCATCTATAGTGGTAGTAGGCTGTGGTTGTATCCCGACGGATGTATTGATTCTTGTGGGAAAAGTGTGCAAACTCTGTAGAGTATAACCTATTCGAATAGCCGTGTCCACGGTCAAGGATAGTTGTAAAGGTGTTGGCTAGGAATACCCAAACTGTGCTTGTTTGGGAAACAAGTACTTTGAGGACAGAGGTTCCGGGGGAACCCGAGTTCGAAAGCTTTGTTTTGACCCGACGTGGTCGAAGATGTTTAAAAAGGGTTTTTACTACAAAACTGTTTTCCAAAACTATTCTCAACAAAGATATGGAGATATCTTGATTTATAAAACAGAAGCATGTTTTCAAAACTCTTTTTCAACAAAGATATGGAGATGCCATAACTCCCAAGTTAGTTTAGGCGTTTCAAAAGCAACCCCATATAGAGCTATCTCGCCATAGCCATACTCATGGCTGTGTCCCTGTCTATTTACATGGCCAGACTTTCAGGAGTTTAAGGTGACATCCATCGAGCTAGGCCGTCTTCCCAGTCAGCTGCCTGTAGGTTGAGGCACGATAGGGCTCTGCGCTTGGCGTTGTTCCGCTGCTAATGATGATGTAGCCATAATGGAATTTATGTAAGTTTTGTAACACGTTATGTTTCGGATGTTGTAATGATACCTGTCGGTTATGTTCCACGGCTCACTGATCATGGGAACGTCGATGTATGCATAACAGGGTTTTCTCGGATGTTAATCCGGGGAGCACACAAGAGTCATGGCATGTGTGTTCCTTTCCTAAACCTCATGGATCCACTAGATTCATTGCATGTGCGATATTTTCCTAAACCACCACTAGAGTCATTGCATGTGTATTCTTTTCCTAAACCACATGGATCCACCAGATTCATTGCATGTGTGTTCTTTTCCTAAACCACCACCAGAATCATTGCATGTGTGCTCCTTTCATAAACCACATGGATCCACCAGAGTCATTGCATGTGTGTTCCTTTCCTAAACCGCATGGATCTACTAGAGTCATTGCATGTGTGTTCTTTTCCTAAACCACCACCAGAGTCATTGCATGTGTGTTACTTTTCTAAACCACAAGGATCCACCAGAGTCACTGCATGTGTGTTCTTTTCCTAAACCACCTCTAGAGTTATTGCATGTGTCTTCTTTTCCTAAACCACATGGATCCACTAGAGTCATTGCATGTGTGTTCCTTTCCTGAACCACCACCAGAGTCATTGCATGTGTGTTCCTTTCCTAAACCACATGGATCCACCGGAGTCATTGCATGTGTGTTCCTTTCCTAAACCACATGGATCCACCATAGTTGTTGCAAGTGTGTTCTTTTCCTAAACCACCACCAGAGTCATTGCATGTGTGTTCCTTTCATAAACCACATGGATCCACCAGAGTCATTGCATGTGTGTTCCTTTCCTAAACCACATGGATCTACTAGAGTCATTGCATGTGTGTTCCTTTCCTAAACCACATGGATCCACCAGAGTCATAGCATGTGTGTTCTTTTCCTAAACCACCACCAGAGTCATTGCATGTGTGTTCCTTTCCTAAACCACATTGATCCACCGGAGTGGTTGCATCTATGTTCTTTTCCTAAACCACCACCAGAATCATTGCATGTGTGTTATTTTCCTAAATTACCACAACGTTCATTGCATGTGTGTTCCTTTCGTAAA
The DNA here is from genome assembly GCA_910589775.1 of Avena eriantha. Lineage (NCBI taxonomy): Eukaryota > Viridiplantae > Streptophyta > Magnoliopsida > Poales > Poaceae > Avena > Avena eriantha. The sequence goes on from CAJUXJ010000988.1 coordinate 90,532, forward strand.
CCACATGGATCCACCAGAGTCATTGCATGTGTGTTCCTTTCCTAAACCACATGGAACCACCAGAGTCATTGCATGTGTGTTATTTTCCTATACTACCTCCAGAGTCATTGTAGGTGTCTTATTTTCCTAAACCACATGGATAGACCAGAGTCATTGCATGTGTGTTCCTTTCCTAACCACATGGATCCACCAGAGTCATTGCATGTTTGTTCTTTTCCTAAACCACCTCCAGAGTCATTGCATGTGTATTCCTTTCCTTAACCACATGGATCCACCAGTCATTGCATGTGTGTTCCTTTCCTAACTACATGGATCCAACAGAGTCATTGCATGTGTGTTCCTTTCCTAAACCACCTCTTGAGTCATTGCATGTGTGTTCCTTTCCTAAACCACATTGATCCAGCAGAGTTATTCCATGTGTGTTCCTTTCCTAAAACACCACCACAGTCATTGCATGTGTGTTCCTTTCCTAAACCACCACTAGAGTCATTGCATGTGTGTTCCTTTCGTAAACAACATGGATCCACCAGAGTCATTACATTTGTGTTCTTTTCCTAAACCACATGGATCCACCAGAGTCATTGCATGTGTGTTCGTTTCCTAAACCACCTCTAGAGTTATTGCGTGTCTCTTCTTTTCTTAAACCACATGCATCCACTAGAGTCATTGCATGTGTGTTCCTTTCCTAAACCACCACCAGAGTCATTGCATGTGTGTTCCTTTCATAAACCACATGGATCCACCAGAGTCATTGAATGTGTGTTCCTTTCCTAAACCACATGGATCCACCAGACTCATTACATGTGTGTTCTTTTCCTAAACCACATGGATCCACCAGAGTCATTGCGTCTGTTTCTGTTTCCTAAATCACATTGATCCACTAGAGTCATTGCATCTATGTTCTTTTCCTAAACCACCACAAGAGTCACTGCATGTGTGTTCTTTTCCTAAACCACCACAACGGTAATTGCATTTGTGTTCCTTTCCTAAACCACGTGGATCCACCAGTCATTGCATGTGTGTTTCTTTCCTAAACCACAAGGATCCACCAGAGTCATTGTATGTGTGTTATTTTCCTAAACCACCTCCAGAGTCATTGCATGTGTCTTCTTTTCCTAAACCACATGGATCCACCAGAGTCATTGCATATGTGTTCCTTTCCTAACCACATGGATCCATCCGAGTCATTGCATGTGTGTTCTTTTCCTAAACCACCTCTAGAGTCATTGCATGTGTATTCCGTTCCTAAACCACATGGATCCACCAGAGTCATTGCATGTGTGTTCCTTTCCTAACCACGTGGATCCACTAGAGTCATTGCATGTGTGTTTCTTTCCTAAACCACCACTGGATTCATTGCATGTGTGTTCCTTTCCTAAACCACATTGATCCACCAGAGTTATTGCATGTGCGTTCCTTTCTTAAACCACCACCAGAGTCATTGCATGTGTGTTCCTTTCATAAACCACATGGATCCACCAGAGTCATGGCATGTGTGTTCCTTTCCTAAACCTCATGGATCCACTAGAGTCATTGCATGTGTGATATTATCCTAAACCACATTGATCCAGCAGAGTTATTCCATGTGTGTTCCTTTCCTAAAACACCACCACAGTCATTGCATGTGTGTTCCTTTCCTAAACCACCACCAGAGTCATTGCATGTGTGTTCCTTTCGTAAACAACATGGATCCACCAGAGTCATTACATTTGTGTTCTTTTCCTAAACCACATGGATCCACCAGAGTCATTGCATGTGTGTTCGTTTCCTAAACCACCTCTAGAGTTATTGCGTGTCTCTTCTTTTCTTAAACCACATGCATCCACTAGAGTCATTGCATGTGTGTTCCTTTCCTAAACCACCACCAGAGTCATTGCATGTGTGTTCCTTTCATAAACCACATGGATCCACCAGAGTCATTGAATGTGTGTTCCTTTCCTAAACCACATGGATCCACCAGACTCATTACATCTGTGTTCTTTTCCTAAACCACATGGATCCACCAGAGTCATTGCGTCTGTTTCTGTTTCCTAAATCACATTGATCCACTAGAGTCATTGCATCTATGTTCTTTTCCTAAACCACCACAAGAGTCACTGCATGTGTGTTCTTTTCCTAAACCACCACAACGGTAATTGCATGTGTGTTCCTTTCCTAAACCACGTGGATCCACCAGTCATTGCATGTGTGTTTCTTTCCTAAACCACAAGGATCCACCAGAGTCATTGTATGTGTGTTATTTTCCTAAACCACCTCCAGAGTCATTGCATGTGTCTTCTTTTCCTAAACCACATGGATCCACCAGAGTCATTGCATATGTGTTCCTTTCCTAACCACATGGATCCATCCGAGTCATTGCATGTGTGTTCTTTTCCTAAACCACCTCTAGAGTCATTGCATGTGTATTCCGTTCCTAAACCACATGGATCCACCAGAGTCATTGCATGTGTGTTCCTTTCCTAACCACGTGGATCCACTAGAGTCATTGCATGTGTGTTTCTTTCCTAAACCACCACTGGATTCATTGCATGTGTGTTCCTTTCCTAAACCACATTGATCCACCAGAGTTATTGCATGTGCGTTCCTTTCTTAAACCACCACCAGAGTCATTGCATGTGTGTTCCTTTCATAAACCACATGGATCCACCAGAGTCATGGCATGTGTGTTCCTTTCCTAAACCTCATGGATCCACTAGAGTCATTGCATGTGTGATATTATCCTAAACCACATTGATCCAGCAGAGTTATTCCATGTGTGTTCCTTTCCTAAAACACCACCACAGTCATTGCATGTGTGTTCCTTTCCTAAACCACCACCAGAGTCATTGCATGTGTGTTCCTTTCGTAAACAACATGGATCCACCAGAGTCATTACATTTGTGTTCTTTTCCTAAACCACATGGATCCACCAGAGTCATTGCATGTGTGTTCGTTTCCTAAACCACCTCTAGAGTTATTGCGTGTCTCTTCTTTTCTTAAACCACATGCATCCACTAGAGTCATTGCATGTGTGTTCCTTTCCTAAACCACCACCAGAGTCATTGCATGTGTGTTCCTTTCATAAACCACATGGATCCACCAGAGTCATTGAATGTGTGTTCCTTTCCTAAACCACATGGATCCACCAGACTCATTACATCTGTGTTCTTTTCCTAAACCACATGGATCCACCAGAGTCATTGCGTCTGTTTCTGTTTCCTAAATCACATTGATCCACTAGAGTCATTGCATCTATGTTCTTTTCCTAAACCACCACAAGAGTCACTGCATGTGTGTTCTTTTCCTAAACCACCACAACGGTAATTGCATGTGTGTTCCTTTCCTAAACCACGTGGATCCACCAGTCATTGCATGTGTGTTTCTTTCCTAAACCACAAGGATCCACCAGAGTCATTGTATGTGTGTTATTTTCCTAAACCACCTCCAGAGTCATTGCATGTGTCTTCTTTTCCTAAACCACATGGATCCACCAGAGTCATTGCATGTGTGTTCCTTTCCTAACCACATGGATCCATCCGAGTCATTGCATGTGTGTTCTTTTCCTAAACCACCTCTAGAGTCATTGCATGTGTATTCCGTTCCTAAACCACATGGATCCACCAGAGTCATTGCATGTGTGTTCCTTTCCTAACCACGTGGATCCACTAGAGTCATTGCATGTGTGTTTCTTTCCTAAACCACCACTGGATTCATTGCATGTGTGTTCCTTTCCTAAACCACATTGATCCACCAGAGTTATTGCATGTGCGTTCCTTTCTTAAACCACCACCAGAGTCATTGCATGTGTGTTCCTTTCATAAACCACATGGATCCACCAGAGTCATGGCATGTGTGTTCCTTTCCTAAACCTCATGGATCCACTAGAGTCATTGCATGTGTGATATTATCCTAAACCACATTGATCCAGCAGAGTTATTCCATGTGTGTTCCTTTCCTAAAACACCACCACAGTCATTGCATGTGTGTTCCTTTCCTAAACCACCACCAGAGTCATTGCATGTGTGTTCCTTTCGTAAACAACATGGATCCACCAGAGTCATTACATTTGTGTTCTTTTCCTAAACCACATGGATCCACCAGAGTCATTGCATGTGTGTTCGTTTCCTAAACCACCTCTAGAGTTATTGCGTGTCTCTTCTTTTCTTAAACCACATGCATCCACTAGAGTCATTGCATGTGTGTTCCTTTCCTAAACCACCACCAGAGTCATTGCATGTGTGTTCCTTTCATAAACCACATGGATCCACCAGAGTCATTGAATGTGTGTTCCTTTCCTAAACCACATGGATCCACCAGACTCATTACATGTGTGTTCTTTTCCTAAACCACATGGATCCACCAGAGTCATTGCGTCTATTTCTGTTTCCTAAATCACATTGATCCACTAGAGTCATTGCATCTATGTTCTTTTCCTAAACCACCACAAGAGTCACTGCATGTGTGTTCTTTTCCTAAACCACCACAACGGTAATTGCATGTGTGTTCCTTTCCTAAACCACGTGGATCCACCAGTCATTGCATGTGTGTTTCTTTCCTAAACCACAAGGATCCACCAGAGTCATTGTATGTGTGTTATTTTCCTAAACCACCTCCAGAGTCATTGCATGTGTCTTCTTTTCCTAAACCACATGGATCCACCAGAGTCATTGCATGTGTGTTCCTTTCCTAACCACATGGATCCATCCGAGTCATTGCATGTGTGTTCTTTTCCTAAACCACCTCTAGAGTCATTGCATGTGTATTCCGTTCCTAAACCACATGGATCCACCAGAGTCATTGCATGTGTGTTCCTTTCCTAACCACGTGGATCCACTAGAGTCATTGCATGTGTGTTTCTTTCCTAAACCACCACTGGATTCATTGCATGTGTGTTCCTTTCCTAAACCACATTGATCCACCAGAGTTATTGCATGTGCGTTCCTTTCTTAAACCACCACCAGAGTCATTGCATGTGTGTTCCTTTCATAAACCACATGGATCCACCAGAGTCATGGCATGTGTGTTCCTTTCCTAAACCTCATGGATCCACTAGAGTCATTGCATGTGTGATATTATCCTAAACCACCACTAGAGTCATTGCATGTGTCTTCTTTTCCTAAACCACATGGATCCACCAGATTCATTGCATGTGTGTTCTTTTCCTAAACAACCACTAGAGTCATTGCATGTGTGCTCCTTTCATAAACCACATGGATCCACCAGAGTCATTGCATGTGTGTTTCTTTCCTAAACCACATGGATCTACTAGAGTCATTGCATGTGTGTTCCTTTCCTAAACCACATGGAACCACCAGAGTCATGGCATGTGTGTTCCTTTCCTAAACCTCATGGATCCACTAGAGTCATTGCATGTGTGATATTATCCTAAACCACCACTAGAGTCATTGCATGTGTCTTCTTTTCCTAAACCACATGGATCCACCAGATTCATTGCATGTGTGTTCTTTTCCTAAACAACCACCAGAGTCATTGCATGTGTGCTCCTTTCATAAACCACATGGATCCACCAGAGTCATTGCATGTGTGTTTCTTTCCTAAACCACATGGATCTACTAGAGTCATTGCATGTGTGTTCCTTTCCTAAACCACATGGAACCACCAGAGTCATTTCATGTGGGTTCTTTTCCTATACTACCTCTAGACTCATTGTAGGAGTCTTATTTTCCTAAACCACATGGATCGACCAGAGTCATTGCATGTGTGTTCCTTTCCTAACCACATGGATCCACCAGAGTCATTGCATGTTTGTTCTTTTCCTAAACCACCTCCAGCGTCATTGCATGTGTATTCCTTTCCTTAACCACATGGATCCACCAGAGTCATTGTATGCGTGTTCCTTTCCTAACCACATGGATCCACCAGAGTCATTGCATGTGTTCCTTTCCTAAACCACCACTGGAGTCATTGCATGTGTGTTCCTTTCCTAAACTACATTGATCCAGCAGAGTCATTCCATGTGTGTTCCTTTCCTAAAACACCACCAGAGTCATTGCATGTGAGTTCCTTTCCTAAACCACCACCAGAGTCATTGCATGTGTGTTCTTTTCCTAAACAACATGGATCCACCAGAGTCATTACATGTGTGTTCTTTTCGTAAACCACATGGATCCACTAGAGTCATTGCATGTGTGTTCTTTTCCTAAACCACCTCTAGAGTTATTGTGTGTCTTCTTTTCCTAAACCACATGGATCCACTAGAGTCATTGCATGTGTGTTCCTTTCCTAAACCACCACCAGAGTCATTGCATATATGTTCCTTTATAAACCACATGGATCCACCAGAGTCATTGCATGTGTGTTCCTTTCCTAAACCACATGGATCCACTAGAGTCATTACATGTGTGTTCTTTTCCTAAACCACATTGATCCACTAGAGTCATTGCATCTATTTCGTTTCCTAAACCACATTGATCCACCAGAGTCATTGCATCTACGTTATTTTCCTAAATGACCACAAGAGTCACTGCATGTGTGTTCTTTTCCTAAACCACCACAACAGTCATTACATGTGTGTTCCTTTCCTAAACCACGTGGATCCACCAGTCATTGCATGTGTGTTTCTTTCCTAAACCACAAGGATCCACCAGAGTCATTGCATGTGTGTTCTTTTCCAAAACCACCTCCAGAGTCATTGCATATGCATTCCTTTCCTAAACCACATGGATCCACCAGAGTCATTGCATGTGTGTTCCTTTCCTAACCACATGGATCCACCAGAGTCATTGCATGTGTGTTCCTTTCCTAAACCACCACTGGAGTCATTACATGTGTGTTCCTTTCCTAAACCACATTGATCCACCAGAGTTATTGCATGTGTGTTCCTTTCTTAAATCACCACCAGAGTCATTGCATGTGTGTTCCTTTCATAAACCACATGGATCCACTAGAGTCATGGCATGTGTGTTCCTTTCCTAAACCTCATGGATCCACTAGATTCATTGCATGTGTTATATTTTCGTAAACTACCACTAGAGTCATTGCATGTGTCTTCTTTTCCTAAACCACATGGATCCACCAGATTCATTGCATGTGTGTTGCTTTCCTAAACCACCACCAGAGTCATTGCATGTGTGTTCCTTTCATAAACCACATGGATCCACCAAAGTCATTGCATTTGTGTTCCTTTCCTAAACCACATGTATCTACTAGAGTCATTGCATGTGTGTTCCTTTCCTAAACCACACGGAACCAGCAGAGTCATTGCATGTGTGTTCTTTTCCTATACTACCTCTAGAGTCATTGTAGGTGTCTTCTTTTCCTAAACCACATAGATTGACGAGAGTCATTGCATGTGTGTTCTTTTCCTAATCACATGGATCCACCAGAGTCATTGCATGTTTTTTCTTTTCCTAAACCACCTCTAGAGTCATTGCATGTGTATTCCTTTCCTTAACCACATGGATCCACCAGAGTCATTGCATGTGTGTTCCTTTCATAAACCACATGGATCCACCAAAGTCATTGCATTTGTGTTCCTTTCCTAAACCACATGTATCTACTAGAGTCATTGCATGTGTGTTCCTTTCCTAAACCACACGGAACCACCAGAGTCATTGCATGTGTGTTCTTTTCCTATACTACC
>CAJUXJ010000989.1:0-20702 GCA_910589775.1 Avena eriantha
GGAGCACAGTTTCTCGATCATAGACAAGTATAACTAAAGTACCGCTTTTAATTGACTAAGTACCTGACTAGTAAATAGTGCAATACTCATGGAATGGTTAATAAAACTGCCACGGATGGGGTTGTTCGTCCGCTTCCTCGTTGGTAAGCGAGGAGGAGGATGGATCTGTAATTATACTGTTATAACTGTTGTTCTTAATTCACGGACATCCGTCTATCATTGGTTAGGCGGATGGTTAGCGAGTATCTATAGACTTGTTAGTTATTATCTTTTGCTGCAATTGCATCACCCCAGGGTTGTGTCCCCTTTAGAGGCATAAAGACTTGATGAGTACCCCTAGGGTCCTACACGATAAATTGGTTTGATTCGATGAACAGGTGTACTCGCAAGATGGATACTGGGTGGAGGAGGATAGATGATGTTGGCAACGATCACTCGGTGTAGAGATTCCACGAGACAGGGGATCCGGAGATCTGTGGGCAGGATGTGTTTATTTATGTGGCATCTTATGCCGATTGCTTCTTATCCTTACTCGGATCTTGTTTTCCGCTTTCGCCTGATACTCTGATGTTTAATGTATGAGGGAGCTATTCGAAAACTATTATATCTATCTAGGATATTGGATTCTTGCCGTATGGCGTTGCAATATTTCTATTTATTTTAGATGGAATGGCTCTGAGGACTGTTGTATGTGGCTTGCATACATACTCACTTGTGTATGTAGTTGATCCCTTCGCCTGCCGATTACGCCGCTCGTTCTTGTCCCGATGTTCTGAAAGTGGTTAGGACGGCCGAAAGGTCTACCGTGAGTGGCCCTGGGCCCCACCGTACTATTTAACCACTTTCGCTCATCCAGGCATGTAACTAAGAGCGTAATTCACCGAGGGTAGTTACAATTGGTATCAGAGCCATCCCGCCCTTCAGGGTCTCAGCCAAATTGGTCGTTGTCAGTCTAGCAAATATTTTGGTAGTTATGTATGCTAGGGAAAAACAAAACGTGAGAGTAGGACTGCTTCCATTTTCCTTCGTACCCACCCACCCACCCTTTTCTGGTAAGGAAGTGTAACGTTTTCAATCCTCTTCTAAAATTCAACTAGGATTCACGTGTTCTGGGTTCCGTAGTACCATAGGTTGTGTGTGTGTGTGTGTGTGTGAAGTCTTTGTCTTTCGTTGCATCCAAATGTTATCGCTATCTGCCTTTGGTTATCAACTGTTGGTACATTCCATACCAACAGGCCTTTTGTAAACCGACGCGATCTATCTGATTCGTTGTATACTGGTGCGATCTGTCTTACTCTTTGTTATCCCGACGTTATCTTGTTTGGGGCTGTTCGTTTCCGTAGTTACTAATCTTTAGGTTCATCTTAAGAAGAAGGTGTTGGGATATGTGTTTTACTGATTCATGTGCGGAGTAATGATTTGAGTGCGGGATGAGTCGTGACCATACCCACTACTCTTATCATTCACTCTTGTATTGAATTAGTAGAGTTACTAATCTTGATTCGTTAAGTGGTTTTGCGCATATAGTGGTATTTTAATGCCGAAATTTGCAGAAATTTTTTCTTTGTTAGCTTGTGTACCACACTCCTTGTTCAGTCGTGTGCGTTATGCTTAATATCTTCTAGGTGCCTTGAACTTTGTTGATATTTTAATATCATCTCAGTGAATTGTATCCTTTAATATCGGTTAATTTCATTTTGGTACTATTTGGATTTATTATCATTCTCCATTATAGTACTGACTTGTGATTTATATCATTCACAGGATGGCACCACCACTCCGTTCTGAGTAGGACATACCACCTGAACTGGGGGCTGCTTTGGCAAGTATTGGAAATGCCTTGGGCACTATGCAGCAGAACCAGCCAGCGATTCGAAGAAAGTCTCAGGAGGAACGAGTTTGTCCCACTACCTCCACCTCCCAAGCAAGGAGACATCAAGAGTTTTCTCAAGTTCAACCACGCCAATTTGAAGTGTCTGATCAGCCACTTGATGCGGATGATTGGCTTCGTGAAGTATCAAGGTTGCTGATGACTATGGATGTTCCCGAGCAAGAATGGGTCAAATGTGCCACTCACCTTCTGAAGGGAGATGCAGCTCTGTGGTGGGAAATTACCTCAAGGCAGACCTCTCTGGTTTTCAGCCTACTTGGGAGCAATTCACTGCGGCTTTCAAAGAGCAATATCTGTCAGAAATTGTCATGGAAAGGATGAAGGAAGTGTTTCTCAACCTCAAGCAGGGCACTGACAATGTCAATACCTACATCAGAAAACTTCATGAACCTTTCTCGGTATGGTAGCGATGAGATCTTTGATGACCAGAAGAAGCAAAAGAGGTTTAGGCAAGGACTCAATGCTTCCATCAAATATGCAATCACTCATGCAAGGCCGGCGTATTTTCTAGAACTCCAACACACAGCTCTGCAGGAAGAAGCAAGTAGGCAAGTGTTTGAGGAGTCAAAGAAACACAGCCGCGATGCAGCAAGCTCTTCAGCTATGACAGCTCCTTCTAAGCGTCGTGTCTGGGTTCCTAACACCCCACCGTTGCTCCCTGCTCCACCAAGACCGTCAAGCTACGCGGCAAGGCCACCAAACTCCTTCACTGCGGCTCCTAGGGGCTACAACCACAACTACCCTGGAGTGCCTGGCGGAGTGCCTGGCGGAGTCCCTGGCTACGTTGCTCCACGTCCACCTTGTCCTTGCTATACTTGTGGAAACACTGGGCATCAGCACTGGAATTGTCCAATGAACAACAAAGCTCTTCCACCACCACCTCCAAGACCTGCGGCAAGTTCTCCTATGGTTCGTGCACCTCCACCACGGGCTCTCAACATCAACACCAAGCCCGGGTCTACGGTTGCTCGTGCCAACTGTGTCAACGTCGCTCAAGCTGAGCATGCACCTAGTGTTGTGATGGGTATGCTTCCTGTTAACTCAGTTCCTACACGAGTGTTGTTTGATTCTGGTGCATCGCATTCTTTTGTGTCTCACAAATTTGCAAATGAGCATGAGCTTGTTATAGACCAGCTGGATAAAAGTTAATGGTTCTTTCTCCCGGGGCAAGATTGCTATCTACCAAGATCAACCATGGCAATCAAATTGAGATTGGTGGCTCTTCGTTTCCGGCTTCCCTAATTATTCTGGGCAACTCTGACATTGATGTTATCTTGGGCATGGATTGGTTAACAGCAAATGCAGCTGTGATTGATTGTGCTAGACGTTCGGTTTCTCTGAAAATTCCTGAAGGCATATAGTCTATTCTCCAAGTCTGACTCCTACAATTCAGGTTTTCTCTTTGGCGGCTCTGAATGATGATGCTATGGAAGCTATTCAGAGTGTTCTGGTAGTCTGTGAGTTCCCAGATGTTTTTCCTGAAGAGTTGCCAGGTATGCCTCCGGATCGTGAGGTTGAGTTTGTGATTGAACTTGAACCTGGTACCGCTCCTATCTCCAAGCAGCCTTATAAAATGGGTCCTGCTGAGTTGGCTGAACTCAAACGCCAGCTGGATGAACAAGAGAAGTTGGGTTTCATTCAGCACAGTACTTCTTCTTGGGGTAGTCCAACCATCTTTGTGAAGAAGCGAGACAGACTGATAGACTTTGTGTTGACTATCGGGCTCTCAATGCTAAAACCATCAAGAATAAATATCCCCTTCCGCGGATTAATGACCTTTTCGATCAGTTAGCTGGAGCTGTGGTATTCTCTAAGCTTGATTTGAGAAGTGGATATCATCAAATCAAGATTCGCAAGGAAGATGTTCCCAAAACAGCTTTCACCACTCGCTACGGCCTGTACGAGTACACGGTCATGTCTTTCGGTCTCACCAATGCACCTGCCACCTTCTCGAGGCTTATGAACTCAGTTTTCATGGAGTATCTTGATAAGTTAGTTGTGGTCTATCTGGATGACATTCTAGTCTATTCTAAGTCTAAGGAAGAACATGAAGAACACCTTCGGTGTGTCCTAAACAAGCTTCGTGAGAACTGCCTGTATGCAAAGTTCTCCAAGTGTGAGTTATTGCTGCCTCAAGTCACCTACCTTGGTCACGTCATCTCTGCCAAGGGCATCGCCGTCAACCCAGAAACTATTAAGACAATTATGGACTGGCTTCCACCCATAAATGTCAAAGAAGTCCGGAGTTTCCTTGGTTTGGCCAGTTACTGTCGTCGCTTCGTTCAAAACTTCTCGAAGATTGTGAAGCCTCTGACCGATCTCCTCAAGAAAGGCAAGAAATACCTTTGGACTCCTGCATGTCAAGCAAGCTTTGAAACACTCAAAGAGAAGCTCACTTCCACACCAGTCTTGGTTCCTCCAGATACATCAAAGCCTTTCTAGATATTCTGTGACGCCTCATTGCAAGGATTGGGTGCGGTCCTTATGCAAGAAAAACAAGTTGTTGCTTATGCCTCTCGACAGTTGAAGACGCATGAGATCAACTATCCAACACATGACCTCGAAACTCGCAGCAGTTGTCTTTGCTTTGAAAGAATGGAGACATTACTTGCTTGGCAACCGTTGTGAAATCTTTTCTGATCACAAGAGCCTGAAGTATATATTCACACAGCCTGATCTCAACCTTCGTCAGAGGAGGTGGATTGAAACAATCAATGATTTCGATTTGACCATCAACTACACTCCGGGCAAAGCTAATGTCATGGTCAATGCTCTCAGCCGAAAAGCTTATGTCAACAATCTCATGGTGGAAGAACAACAGCCCCTCTTGTGCGAGGAATTCCGCAAGCTCAACCTTGAAATTGTGGATCAAGGGTATCTTCTGAACCTTCTGGCAACACCGCTCTTGGAAGAAAAGTTCGCTCCATTCAACTTGTTGATCCTTATAGTAAAAAGATCATCTCCAACATTCAGCTTCCGAAGTATGAGTCTTTCCATGTCGACGACCAAGGCACTCTTTTCTTTGTACACCGGATGTTTGTTCTGAACTACCCGGGTTTAAGAGAGCAAGTTCTCAAGGAGGCGCATGATTCTGTTCTTTCTATCCACCCTGGCAGCACTAAGATGTACATGGACTTGAAAACACAGTATTGGTGGCCTGGGCTGAAACGATATTGTGCCAAGTATGTCTCGGAGTGTGATATTTGCCGCAGAGTTAAAGCTGTCCATCAGAAACCTTCCGGTCTTCTACAACCATTGAAGCCTCCGGAATGGAAATGGGAGAAAGTAGAGATGGACTTCATCACTGGTTTTCCAAGGTCACAGAAGGGCAACAATGCAATCTTTGTTGTCATCGACAGGCTTTCTAAAGTAGCTCACTTCTTTCCCGTCAAAGAAACAATTTCTGCAATTCAGTTGGCTGAGCTCTATATCAACAGAATTGTCTCTCTGTATGGAGTTCCTCTTGAGATCAGCTCAGACCGTGGAAGCATTTTCACTTCCAAGTTCTGGGGAAGTTTCCAAAATGCTTTGGGAACAAAATTGAACTTTAGCACAGCTTACCACCCTCAGTCGCAAGGACAAGTTGAAAGGATCAATCAGATTCTAGAAGATATGCTCCGTGCTTGCGTTATCTCTTTCGGCATGAAGTGGGAAGAATGTCTTCCTTATGCTGAATTCTCTTACAACAACAGCTTCCAGAAAAGTCTAAAGATGGCACCATTTGAGGCTCTCTATGGTCGCAAATGCAGAACTCCGATTGGTTAGTCGGGCGCAGGTGAAAGAATATTGTTTGGCCCCGACATTGTAACTCAAGCGGAGGAGAAGGTTCACATCATTCTTGAAAACCTGAAGATTGCTCAAAGTCGCCAGAAGAGCAATTATGACAGAAACCACACGGACATGGAGTATGTCCCTGGTGATCTCGTTTACCTTCGTGTCACTCCCATGAGAGGCACGCACCGTTTTGGTATCAAAGGAAAGCTGGCTCCTAGATACATCGGTCCTTTCAAAATTCGTGGAAGAAGAGGAGAAGTTGCTTATGCTCTTGAGCTCCCTGAAAAACTCAAGGTCCATGATGTTTTCCACATCTCTCAACTCAAGAAGTGCTTCAAGGATCCCGGCAGGACCGTGGACCATGAACTCATCAATCTCCAAGAAGATCTTTCTTATCAAGAACACCCCATAAAAATTCTAGAAGTCGCAGAAAGAAGGACTCGCAACAAGTCCATTAAGTTCTGCAAGGTGCAGCGGTCGCACCATTCCGTTGATGAAGCCACTTGGGAACATGAAGGTGAGCTCCGTGCCAAGTATCCTACCCTCTTAGAGTCTTCTTCTTCTTCATAGAATCTCGGGGCGAGATTCCTGTTTAGTGGGGGGGAGTTGTAGCATCCCAATTGTCTAACAATTGTAATGCTACTTGGTCTAGTAATATAATGGCTACTTCCTACATATAATTGTTGCATCATAATTATATCATGCTCATGTCATCATGCCACCTTGCATTTGAGCATCATATAAAAACCCTTCTTCATTTGGTTCTTATCTCATATGCATTATTAATTGTACTTGCCTCTTGATATATTGTATTTGTTTCTTGATAAATGCTTGATGCCCAAGTTGAGTTGGGGGCATATCTTTTATTCCAATTCACCACTTTTCTTGCCACCACCTCATATTTCCACCATCCTAGTTAATCATGAGCTATTCTTTTTCTTTTGGGCATTTAATCTAGCTCATGTGGGTTGGGTTGGATCCAATTCTATTTTTTCTTTTGCTTGGCCTTTGCTCCATATTTTGGAATGCATAAGAATAATGGCATGTTATTTATTATTGTTTTCACAAGCAGAAACATTGCCATTAATTATTATGCATGGGCCATGCAAGAGTACCACCACCTTTAGTCCATTTGTTTTTCTCTTTGTTTTAGTGGTCCTTTCTTTGTGGGATCATCTCTATCTCTCTCCACCTTCCCCATGTTCCCAACAACACCATTTCCCCCATCATGCATGATCAAGTGGGACCTTTTCCCATAAACCCCACCTCTCTCCCTCTTTGTGTTCTCCTCACCATCACCTTGTGCTCAACTACAAAACCATCTCTCCACCCCTTTTTTTACCTCTTGGCTTGATCTTGCATAGGACCATGTTAAAACCCCCCTAATACTTGTTTCTCCCTATCGCTCTTCAAACCCTAACCCCTTTTCTAACCTCTCTCTCTCTCTAAACCTAGATCTAGTCTAAACCCTACCTTACCCTAACACTCACCTCACCATCTCCTCTCCCCATGCCGAGGTTGGCCCCTCTCTCTCTCCCTGCCATGAAGGCCCACCCCGGAGCTACCCCATCTACCTCAATCCTAACCCGAGCCCTCACTAAACCCTAGCCGAAGCTACGCCCGAGCCTCCCCTCTCCTCTCTCTTTCTCTCTCACTGTCGAGCCTGTCCCACCTGAGCCTGCCCCTCCTTGGTCGCTCCCTGGCCCGCCTGGCAGCCTCCACCCTACCTGCCCTGGCTGCTCACGTCGCGCACGTGAGAGAAGGAGAAGGAAAGGTGGCCGAAGCCACCTTTATCCCTAACCCGCTCCCCCACGGCATCCTCCCCTCTCTCCCTCGCTTTATCCACCACCCCACGCCTCTGCTTCGCCAGATCTACCCCAGGCCTCGCCCTTCTCCTCCCACCAGCGGTGCTACCTCCTCTCTCCGCCGTGCCGTTCACCGTCGGCCTCACCTTCCCCTCCTCGTTCCAGCCGGTGGCGTGGAGATTTGGGCGTCGAGGAAGAGCAAGTCCAGCCCCTGCCACGTCCCTGTACCCGCAGACAAGGAGGAGGCGCCCCAGGCCGCGCTGCACCTCGACACACCGCCGAAACCCTAGCTCCGGCCGGCCGTCTGCCTCGTCGTCGCCCTGCTGCTCCCCATGCCGATCCGACACCACCGTCCTTCCCGTGGTGAGCCACCCGTCCCCGCTGACACCCTCTCTCTCTCCATCGCGTCCTAGTCTCGCCGGACCACAGGACGAACGCCCTCTGGGCGCGTCCGCGTCTGCACGACCCCGCGTCGCACCGCGTTAACTAGCCGCCCTTCCCCCTCCTAACAACGTTCCACGCCTACCGCAGTGGCTACCGCCCGAGCGCGAGCCCTAGGTCCCGGTTCGATCCCCGCCTGGCCGCCCCGCGCACCGCGCGCATCCGTCAGATCCGTCAGAGAACGAGAGGAAGATCCACAGTACGCGTTCCCCTTTTTGCACTTACCCCCATGCGTCCTTTGTCGGCTCAACCCGCGGTCCAGCCCGACCCCACCTGTCTGTGCCTGTGGGCATTTTACAAAAAGGGACTCCGGTTTTCGTAACCCTTAACCCGCGCTCCAGCACGTCCCCACCTGTCAACCTCTGTGGGCTCAGCCTCTGGCACGTGGACCCATAGCCGCTGACCCCACCTGTCAATCGCAGAGGCTAGGTAAAGCCACGGTGAGAAAAACCTTTTCTGCGCGCGTGTGCCCCAGTCAGCAGCTGGCCCACCCGTCAGCGACTGGGTCTATAACTGGCTGAGTAACAAATGTTTTCTGCTTTTCTGTTTTTAATTAAACTTTTCTAGAAATTGTTAAATACAAATTCAAATCTGTTATTAAATAACTTTTAAATTATAAATCCAAATAATACAAATAATATATGTTTTTGAATCAGAAAAATGTGAGGAATTCAAATATGTCATTCAAAATATTAATTGAGCACTTTAAATTTTCGAGGTGATTAAAATTACAATAAAATGGCCTTTTCTAATAAATTAATAACTTTAAATCTATGACTCCAAATTCAACAAATAATATGTCTAAATCGATCAGTGCGACAAGCCCGTTCTATCTATTCATTCCTTGTTCTGAATTGAAGCATGCATCATGTCATTATTAAAAATCAGAACTATTTATGGCAATAAAACTTGACTAAACAAATAATAAAATGCTTTATTCTTGTACCCCCCACACCTCACCATGCCATGCTACTTTAAAGGCATGTAAATTGTGCACCATTCATCATGGCATGCTTGTTTGCTTGTCGCATTTTAATTCATATGCTTGTGCACTTTATTTATGTTGGCCCTTGTTTGTTTGGTTCTTCTTCGAATAGACGCCCAGTAGGAGAATTATCAAGAATCATAGGAGTACTACCCAGATCCATCTCTTGCTCCAACTGAGCTGCCAGGCAAGCACTACCACATGCTTGCATACATATAGTACCTATTGCCTCTATCTTATTCTTGCATCATTGAGTCGCGATTGCATTAAATTGAATCCCAAGTACTGCATAGCCTTTACTTTTAAACCCCATCGAAGCTTGTTCCTCCATCCCATGAGCCATTACTACAGGAGTTGTTTGAGCCATGCGAGTCGTAGAAAAGCATGTGTAGGGTATGTGAGTGTCTGATGATTAATGAGGTACCTAAAAAACTTAACCTGAGTAGTAATGGGATAACTAATGAAAGAGGCACAGGTGAGCAATATCTGCTATTTGGTTTTTCATGCTCACTTGTGTCCCGTAGGACCTCGAGTACTTGATTCCTGTTCCTTGACTATTCGCACTATCCACATCCGGGAGGCCTTATGGACCCCCCTCAGCCAGAGCTTGATTCATTCTTATTTCTTGGGGCCACAAAGTAGTTTGGGGCTTTATTACTATCATGTACTTATGCCATGTTACTGCTTTATTAAGATTGTGCGTGGAGCACCTGTACTATTTTGGATCGTGGAATGTTTTCGCGGTATCGACAAGCCCAGTCACACTTTCGGGTTCCTAGTCCTTTACAGCCATTGACACAAAACTTGGGTCCGTCTCAGAGCCGGCCAACTTCGTTGCGGGTAGCTTAATGGGGTGCCCCCTGAAATATTTCTGAATCCTGTGACCGCTTTGTCGTGAAGGCCTCGTTGGGTTTTGAGTTGATTTTTCTGAGGTTGATCGAGTGTGTGTTGCTATTCGTGCACCCCTGCAGGGTAAATCTTTCTGAAAGCCGTGTCCGCGGTTATGGACGACTTGGAGCACAGTTTCTCGATCATAGACAAGTCTCACTAAAGTACCGTTGTTAAATTGACTAAGTACCTGACTAGTAAGCAATGCAATACTCATGGAATGGTTAATAAAACTGCCAACGGATGGGGGTTGTTCGTCCGCTTCCTCGTTGGTAAGCGAGGAGGAGGATGGATCTATAAATTATACTGTTATAACTGTTGTTCTTAATTCACGGACATCCGGCTATCATTGGTTAGACGGATGGTTAGCGAGTGTCTATAGACTTGTTAGTTATTACCTTTTGCTGCAATTGTGTCACCCCAGGTTGTGTCCCCTTTAGAGGCATAAAGACTTGCTGAGTACCCCTAGGTCTCACACGATAAATTGTTTGATTCAGATGAACAAGTGTACTCACAAGATGGATACTGGGTGGAGGAGACAGATGATGTTGGCAACGATCACTCGGTGTAGAGATTCCGGGAACGGGGATCCGTGAGATCTGTGGGCGGGATGTGTTTATTTATGTGGCATCTTATGCCGATTTGCTTCTTATCCGTACTCGGATCTTATTTTCCGCTTCCGCCTAATACTCTGATGTTTGATGTATGAGGAGCTATTCGAAACTATTATATCTATCTAGGATATTTGGATATTGCCGTATGGCGTTGTAGTATTTCTATTTCTTTTAGATGGAATGGCTCTGAGGACTGTTGTATGTGGCTTGCATACATACTCACTTGTGTATGTAGTTGATACCTTCGCCTGCCGATTACGCTGCTCATTCTTGTCCCGATGTTCTAAAAGTGGTTAGGATGGCAGAAAGGTCTACCGTGAGTGGCCCTGGGCCCCACCGTACTATTTTCACCACTTTCGCTCATCCAGGCATGTAACTAAGAGCATAATTCACCGAGGTAGTTACAAGCACACATGCAATGACACTGTTGGATCCTTAGGTGGATTGTGAAAAGAACACACATGCAATGACTCTAGTTGTTGTTAGTAAATAGAACACACATGCAATGACACTGGTGGATCCATAGGTGGATTGCGAAGAGAGCACACTTGCAATGACACTGGCGGATCCATGTGTGGTCTCTAAAGAGAACACACATTTCAATGACTCTGGTTGTTGTTAGTTAAAAGAACACACATGCAATGACACTAGTGGATCCATGTGTGGTCTCTGAAGAGAACACATTTCAATGACATTGGTGGTTCCATAGGTGGACTGTGAAAACAACACACATTTCAATGACTCTGGTTGTTGTTAGTAAAAAGAACACACATGCAATGACACTGGTGGATCCATGTGTGGTCTCTGAAGAGAACACACATTTCAATGACACTGGTGGATCCATATGTGGTATGTTAAAAGAACACACATGAAATGACTCTAGTTGTTGTTAGTAAAAAGAACACGCATGCAATGACACTGGTGGATCCACAGGTGGATTGTGAAGAGAGCACACATGCAATGACACTGGTGGATTCAATGACACTAGTGGATCTATATGTGGTATGTGAAAATAACACAGATCCAATGACTCAGGTTGTTGTTAGTAAAAAGAACACACATGCAATGACACTAGTGGATCCATGTGTGGTCTCTGAAGAGAACACACAATTCAATGACTCAGGTTGTTGTTAGTAAAAAGAACACGCATGCAATAACACTGGTGGATCCATGTGTGGTCTCTGAGGAGAACACACATGCAATGACTCTGGTTGTTGTTAGTGAAAAGGGCACACATGCAATGACACTGGTGGATCCATAGGTGGACTGTGAAAAGATCACACATGCAATGACACTGGTGGATCCATATGTGGATTGAGAAAAGAGCACACATGCAATGACTCTGGTTGTTGTTAGTAAAAAAACACATGCAATGACACTGGTGGATCCATATGTGGATTGTGAAAAGAACACACATGCAATGACACTGGTGGATCCATATGTGGTATGTGAAAAGAACACACATGTAATGACTCTAGTTGTTGTTAGTAAAAAGAACACACATGCAATGACACTGGTGGATCCACGTGTGGTCTCTGAAGAGAACACACATGCAATGACACTGGTGGATCCATGTGTGGTCTCTGAAGAGAACACACATTTCAATGACACTGGTTGTTGTTAGTAAAAAGAGAACACATGCAATGACATTGGTGGATCCTTAGGTGGATTGTGAAAAGAACACACATGCAATGACACTGATGGATCCATATGTGGTATGTGAAAAGAACAAACATGCAATGACTCTGGTTGTTGTTAGTAAAAAGAACACACATGCAATGACACTGGTGGATCCATAGGTGTATTGTGAAGAGAGCACACCTGCAATGACACTGGTGGATCCATGTGTGGTCTCTAAAGAGAACACACATTTCAATGACTCTGGTTGTTGTTAGTAAAAAGAACACACATGCAATGACACTAGTGGATCCATGTGTGGTCTCTGAAGAGAACACATTTCAATGACACTGGTGGATCCATAGGTAGATTGTGGAAAGAACAGCCATGCAATGACACTGGTGGATCCATATGTGGTATGTGAAAAGAACACACATTTCAATGACTTTGGTTGTTGTTAGTAAAAAGAACACACATGAAATGACACTGATTGATCCATATGTGGTATGTGAAAATAACACACATTTCAGTGACTCTTGTTGTTGTTAGTAAAAAGAACACACATGCAATGACACTGGTGGATCCATGTGTGGTCTCTGAAGAGAACACACATTTCAATGACACTATTGGATCCATATGTGGTATGTGAAAAGAACACACGTGAAATGACTCAAGTTTTTGTTAGTAAAAAGAACAGACATGCAATGACACTTGTGGATCCATAGGTGGATTATGAAGAGAGCACACATGCAATGACACTGGTGGATCCATATGTGGTATGTGAAAATAACACACATGCAATGAATCTGGTTGTTGTTAGTAAAAAGAACACACATGCAATGACACTAGTGGATCCATGTGTGGTCTCTAAAGAGAACACACATGTCAATGACTCTGGTTGTTGTTAGTAAAAAGAACACACATGACATGACATTGGTGGATCCATGTGTGGTCTCTGAAGAGAACACACATGCAATGACTCTGGTTGTTAGTCAAAAGAGCACACATGCAATGACAGTGGTGGATCCATAGGTGGATTGTGAAAATAACACACATGCAATGACACTGGTGGATCCATATGTGGATTGTGAAAAGAGCACACATGCAATCACTCTGGTTGTTGTTAGTAAAAAAACACATGCAATGACACTGGTGGATCCATAGGTGGATTGCGAAAAGAACACACATGGAATGATACTAGTGGATCCATATTGTGTATGTGAAAAGAACACACATGCAATGACTCTGGTTGTTGTTAGTAAAACGAACACATATGCAATGACACTGGTGGATCCATGTGTGGTCTCTGAAGAGAACACACATGCAATGACACTGATGGATCCTTGTGTGGTCTCTGAAGAGAAGACATATTTCAATGACACTGGTTGTTGTTAGTAAAAAGAGAACACATGCAATGACATTGGTGGATCCTTAGGTGGATTGTGAAAAGAACACACATGCAATGACACTGGTGGATCCATATGTGGTATGTGAAGAGAACACACATGCAATGACTCTGGTTGTTGTTAGTAAAAAGAACACACATGCAATGACACTGGTGGATCCATAGCTGGATTGTGAAGAGAGCACACTTGCAATGACACTGGTGGATCCATGTGTGGTCTCTAAAGAGAACACACATTTCAATGACTCTGGTTGTTGTTAGTAAAAAGAACACACATGCAATGACACTGGTGGATCCATATGTGGATTGCGAAAAGAACGGACATGCAATGACACTGGTGGATCCATATGTGGTATGTGAAAAGAACACACATTTCAATGACTCTGGTTGTTGTTAGTAAAAAGAACACACATGCAATGACACTAGTGGATCCATATGTGGTATGTGAAAATAACACACATTTCAATGACTCTGGTTGTTGTTAGTAAAAAGAACACGCATGCAATGACACTGGTGGATCCATGTGTGGACTCTGAAGAGAACACACATTTCAATGACACTGGTGGATCCATATGTGGTATGTGAAAAGAACACACATGAAATGACTCTAGTTGTTGTTAGTAAAAAGAACACACATGCAATGAAACTAGTGGATCCATATGTGGATTGTGAAGAGAGCACACATGCAATGCCACTAGTGGATTCAATGACACTGGTGGATCCATATGTGGTATGTGAAAATAACACACATGCAATGACTCAGGTTGTTGTTAGTAAAAATAACACACATGCAATGACACTAGTGGATCCATGTGTGGTCTCTAAAGAGAACACCCATTTCAATGACTCTGGCTGTTGTTAGTAAAAAGAACATACAAGCAATGACACTGGTGGATCCACGTGTGGTCTCTGAAGAGAACACACATGTAATGACTCTGGTTGTTGTTAGTCAAAAGAGCACACATGCAATGACACTGGTGGATCCATAGGTGGATTGTGAAAATAACACACATGCAATGACACTGGTGGATCCATATGTGGATTGTGAAAAGAGCACACATGCAATGACTCTGGTTGTTGTTAGTAAAAAAACACATGCAATGACACTCTGGATCCATAGGTGGATTGTGAAAAGAACACACATGCAATGACACTGGTGGATCCATATGTGGTATGTGAAAAGAACACACATGCAATGACTCTGGTTGTTGTTAGTAAAAAGAACACACATGCAATGACACTGGTGGATCCATGTGTGGTCTCTGAAGAGAACACACATTTAAATGACTCTGGTTGTTTTTCGTAAAAAGAACACACATGCAATGACACTGGTGGATCCATAGGTGTATTGTGAAGAGAGCACACTTGCAATGACACTGGTGGATCCATGTGTGGTCACTGAAGAGAACACACATTTCAATGACTATGGTTGTTGTTAGTAAAAAGAACACACATGCAATGACAGTGGTGGATCCATAGGTGGATTGCGAAGAGAGCACACTTGCAATGACACTGGTGGATCCATGTGTGGTCTCTAAAGAGAACACACATTTCAATGACTCTGGTTTTTGTTAGTAAAAAGAACACACATGCAATGACACTGGTGGATCCATAGGTGGATTGTGAAGAGAACACACATGCAATGACACTAGTGGATCCATATGTTGTATGTGAAAAGAACACATATTTCAATGACTCTGGTTGTTGTTAGTAAAAAGAACACACATGGAATGACACTAGTGGACCCATATGTTGTATGTGAAAAGAACACACATTTCAATGACTCTGGTTGTTGTTAGTAAAAAGAACACACATGCAATGACACTGGTGGATCCATGTGTGGTCTCTGAAGAGAACACACATTTCAATGACACTGGTGGATCCATATGTGGTATGTGAAAAGAACACACATGAAATGACTCTAGCTGTTGTTAGTAAAAAGAACACACATGCAATGAAACTAGTGGATCCATAGGTGGATTGTGAAGAGAGCACACATGTAATGCCACTGGTGGATTCAATGACATATGTGGTATGTGAAAATAACACACATGCAATGACTCAGGTTGTTAATAGTAAAAAGAACACACATGCAATGACACTGCTGGATCCATGTGTGGTCTCTGAAGAGAACACACATGCAATGACTCTGGTTGTTGTTACTGAAAAGAGCACACATGCAATGACACTGCTAGATCCATATGTGGATTCTGAAAAGAACACACATGCAATGACTCTGCTTGTTGTTAGTGAATTGAGCACACATGCAATGACACTGGTGGATCCATAGGTGGATTGTGAAAAGAACACACATGCAATGACACTGGTGGATCCATGTGTGGTCTCTGAAGAGAACACACATGCAATGACTCTGGTTGTTGTTAGTGAAAAGAGCACACATGCAATGACACTGGTGGATCCATAGGTGGATTGTGAACAGAACACACATGCAATGGCACTGGTGGGTCCATATGTGGTATCTGAAAAGAACACACATGCAATGACTCTGGTTGTTATTAGTAAAAAGAACACACATGCAATGACACTGGTGGATCCATAGGTGGATTGTGAAGAGAGCACACTTGCAATGACACTGGTGGATCCATGTGTTGTCTCTGAAGAGAACAGACATTTCAATGACTCTGGTTGTTAGTAAAAAGAACACACATGCAATGACACTAGTGGATCCATGTGTGGTCTCTAAAGAGAACACACATTTCAATGACTCTGGTTGTTGTTAGTAAAAAGAACACACATGCAATGACACTAGTGAATCCATATGTGGTATGTGAAAAGAACACATATTTCAATGAATCTGGTTGTTGTTAGTAAAAAGAACACACATGCAATGACACTAGTCAATCCATGTTTGGTCTCTGAAGAGAACACACATTTCAATGACTCTGGTTGTTGTTAGTAAAAAGAACACACATGCAATGACACTGGTGGATCCATAGGTGGATTGTGAAGAGAGCACACATGCAAGGACACTGATGGATTCAATGGCACTGGTGGATCCATATGTGGTATGTGAAAATAACACACATGCCATGGCTTTGCTTGTTGTTAGTAAACAGAACACACATGGAATGACACTATTGGATCCATGTGTGGTCTCTGAAGAGAACACACATTTCAATGACACTGGTGGATCCATATGTGGTATGTGAAAAGAACACACATGAAATGACTCTAGTTGTTGTTAGTAAAAAGAACACACATGCAATGAAACTAGTGGATCCATAGGTGGATTGTGAAGAGAGCACACATGCAATGCCACTGGTGGATTCAATGACACTGGTGGAACCATATGTGGTATGTGAAAATAACACACATGCAATGACTCAGGTTGTTGTTAGTAAAAAGAACACACATGCAATGACACTAGTGGATCCATGTGTGGTCTCTAAAGAGAACACACATTTCAATGACTCTGGTTGTTGTTAGTAAAAAGAATACACATGCAATGACACTAGTGGATCCATGTGTGGTCTCTGAAGAGAACACACATGCAATGACTCTGGTTGTTGTTAGTGAAAAGAGCACACATGCAATGACACTAGTGGATCCATAGGTGGATTGTGCA
This sequence comes from Avena eriantha, assembly GCA_910589775.1. Lineage (NCBI taxonomy): Eukaryota > Viridiplantae > Streptophyta > Magnoliopsida > Poales > Poaceae > Avena > Avena eriantha. The sequence goes on from CAJUXJ010000989.1 coordinate 17,007, forward strand.
AAGAACACACAAGCAATGACACTGGTGGATCCATATGTGGATTGTGAAAAGAGCACACATGCAATGACTCTGGTTGTTGTTAGTAAAAAGAATAGACATGCAATGACACTGGTGGATCCATATGTGGTATGTGAAAAGAACACACATTTCAATGACACTGGTGGATCCATATGTGGTATGTGAAAAGAACACACATGCAATGACTCTGGTTGTTGTTAGTAAAAAGAACACACATGCAATGACACTAGTGGATCCATGTGTGGTCTCTGAAGAGAACACACATTTAAATGACTCTGGTTGTTGTTCGTAAAAAGAATACACATGCAATGACACTGGTGGATCCATAGGTGTATTGTGAAGAGAGCACACTTGCAATGACACTGGTGGATCCATGTGTGGTCTCTGAGGAGAACACACATTTCAATGACTCTGGTTTTTGTTAGTAAAAAGAACACACATGCAATGACACTGGTGGATCCAAAGGTGGATTGTGAAGAGAACACACATGCAATGACACTGGTGGATCCATATGTGGTATGTGAAAAGAACACATATTTCAATGACTCTGGTTGTTGTTAGTAAAAAGAACACACATGGAATGACACTGGTGGATCCATGTGTGGTCCCTGAAGAGAACACACATTTCAATGACACTGGTGGATCCATATGTTGTATGTGAAAAGAACACACATTTCAATGACTCTGGTTGTTGTTAGTAAAAAGAACACACATGCAATGACACTGGTGGATCCATGTGTGGTCTCTGAAGAGAACACACATTTCAATGACACTGGTGGATCCATATGTGGTATGTGAAAATAACACACATGCAATGACTCAGGTTGTTAATAGTAAAAAGAACACACATGCAATGACACTGCTGGATCCATGTGTGGTCTCTGAAGTGAACACACATGCAATGACTCTGGTTGTTGTTAGTGAAAAGAGCACACATGCAATGACACTGCTAGATCCATATGTGGATTGTGAAAAGAACACACATGTAATGGCTCTGGTTGTTGTTAGTGAATTGAGCACACATGCAATGACACTGGTGGATCCATAGGTGGATTGTGAAAAGAACACACATGCATTGACACTGGTGGATCCATGTGTGGTATGTGAAAAGAACACACATGCAATGACTCTGGTTGTTGTTAGTAAAAAGAACACACATGCAATGACACGCGTGGATCCATGTGTGGTCTCTAAAGAGAACACACATTTCAATGACTCTGGTTGTTGTTAGTAAAAAGAACACACATGCAATGACACTAGTGTATCCATGTGTGGTCTCTAAAGAGAACACACATTTCAATGACTCTGGTTGTTGTTAGTAAAAAGAACACACATGCAATGACACTGGTGGATCCATGTGTGGTCTCTGAAGAGAACACACATGCAATGACTCTGGTTGTTGTTAGTGAAAAGAGCACACATGCAATGACACTGGTGGATCCATAGGTGGATTGTGCAAAGAACACACATGCAATGACACTGGTGGATCCATATGTGGTATGTGAAAAGAACACACATGCAATGACTCTGGTTGTTGTTAGTAAAACGAACACACATGCAATGACACTGGTTGATCCATGTGTGGTCTCTGAAGAGAACACACATTTAAATGACACTGGTGGATCCATATGTGGTATGTGAAAAGAACACACATGAAATGACTCTATTTGTTGTTAATAAAAAGAACACACATGCAATGACACTGTGGATCCATAGGTGGATTGTGAAGAGAGCACACATGCAATGACACTGATGGATTCAATGGCACTGGTGGATCCATATGTGGTATGTGAAAATAACACACATGCAATGACTTTGGTTGTTGTTAGTAAACAGAACACACATGGAATGACACTAGTGGATCCATGTGTGGTCTCTAAAGAGAACACACATTTCAATGACTCTGCCTGTTGTTAGTAAAAAGAACACACATGCAATGACACTGGTGGATCCATAGGTGGATTGTGAAAAGAACACACATGCAATGACACTGGTGGATCCATATGTGGTATGTGAAAAGAACACATATTTCAAGGAATCTGGTTGTTGTTAGTAAAAAGAACACACATGCAATGACACTGGTGAATCCATATGTGGTATGTGAAAAGAACACACATTTCAATGACTCTGGTTTTTGTTAGTAAAAAGAACACACATGCAATGACACTAGTGGATCCATGTGTGGTCTCTGAAGAGAACACACATTTCAATGAGTCTGGTTGTTGTTAGTAAAAAGAACACACATGCAATGACACTGGTGGATCCATAGCTGGATTGTGAAGAGAGCACACATGCAATGACACTGATGGATTCAATGGCACTGGTGGACCCATATGTGGTATGTGAAAAGAACACACATTTCAATGACTCTGGTTGTTGTTAGTAAAAAGAACACACATGCGATGACACTGGTGGATCCATTTGTGGTCTCTGAAGAGAACACACATTTCAATGACACTGGTGGATCCATATGTGGTATGTGAAAAGAACACACATGAAATGAGTCTAGTTGTTGTTAGTAAAAAGAACACACATGCAATGAAACTAGTGGATCCATAGGTGGATTGTGAAGAGAGCACACATGCAATGCCACTAGTGGATTCAATGACACTGGTGGATCCATATGTGGTATGTGAAAATAACACACATGCAATGACTCAGGTTGTTGTTAGTAAAAAGAACACACATGCAATGACACTTCTGGATCCATGTGTGGTCTCTAAAGAGAACACACATGCAATGACTCTGGTTGTTGTTAGTGAAAAGAGCACACATGCAATGACACTGCTAGATCCATATGTGGATTGTGAAAAGAACACACATGCAATGACTCTGGTTGTTGTTAGTGAAAAGAGCACACATGCAATGACACGGGTGGATCCATAGGTGGATTGTGAAAAGAACACACATGCAATGACACTGGTGGATCCATATGTGGATTGTGAAAAGAGCACACATGCAATGACTCTAGTTGTTGTTAGTTAAAAAACACACATGCAATGACACTGGTGGATCCATAGGTGGATTGTGAAAAGGACACACATGCAATGACACTGGTGGATCCATATGTGGTATGTGAAAAGAACACATATTGCAATGACTCTGGTAGTTGTTAGTAAAAAGAACACACATGCAATGACACTGGTGGATCCATATGTGGTATGTGAAAAGAAAACACATTTCAATGACTCTGGTTGTTGTTAGTAAAAAGAACACAAATGCAATGACACTGGTGGATCCATGTGTGGTCTCTGAAGAGAACACACATTTCAATGACACTGGTGGATCCATATGTGGTATGTGAAAAGAACACACATGAAATGACTCTAGTTGTTGTTAGTAAAAAGAACACACATGCAATGACACTGGTGGATCCATAGGTGGATTTGAAGAGAGCACACATGCAATGACACTGGTGGATTCAATGACACTAGTGGATCCATATATGGTATGTGGAAATAACACACATGCGATGACTCTGGTTGTTGTTAGTAAAAAGAACACACATGCAATGACACTGGTGGATCCATAGGTGGATTGTGAAAAGAACACACATGCAATGACACTGGTGGATCCATATGTGGTATGTTAAAATAACACATATTTCAATGACTCTGGTTGTTAGTAAAAAGAACACACATGCAATGACACTAGTGGATCCATATGTGGTATGTGAAA
>CAJUXJ010000990.1:0-21939 GCA_910589775.1 Avena eriantha
TGTAACTCCAGCCCGTCAAAAGAAAAAGTATGTAACTCCAGGATCTATTGACAATGAAATGTGACCCATGATATCAAATTTCATGACAATTTATCATAAGAAACTTGTGGGAACTTGTTTTTCCACATTTTGACTTAATTAGGGCACCAGGTGGGGTGAAATTTTATTAAGATGTAATTTGGGTTCTTACGCCATCTTTTCAAAGCTTGTTTTAGTTCGATTTTATCTTGCTTAAATACATGTTATGATCTCACTACAGGAAACACATCTTTGTATAGTCTTTTAATCTTTGCCTTGCGCCAAAACATGGGTACTGGTACTACTCGCAAAGATAATTTTTTTCCTAGTGTTTTTTTCTCTCACACTAGGCAAATAAATTAGGTTTTCTTTTTCTCACTTTATTTTCCCTCTCATTCATGCTTCCGATTGTGGAGTCCTAACACTATTAACATGTGCTAACCTAGCGGAAAAAAGTACAAAAATAACCTTGTGGAAGATCTATTTTAAAATAAACGCTAGGTGAAACTATTTCAGCCGAATAACCCCTTTGTGTAACCCGTGTCACTAGATCGAGGGGCCACGTCCTGCCAGCGTGGACATGCGGGTCCATGTGGGCCCCCTTCTAGATATGTAACGCCTCGAATAACGGCGTTACACTACAAGGTGTAATGCCTTGAGCAATGACGTTACACTGTGAAATGGCTATATCGGCGGCCCTGCCCCGACCCCACCCACTCCACTATCCATCCGAAGAAGACATATAAGAAGACATGTGGCACCCCTCTCTTCCCCTCTCACATATACCCCAATCTCCAGTTTTCTCCGTTGATTTTACCCTCTCCCAATTCCTACAAGTATTCTCCCTAATTTCCTTCGCTTTTGATCCATTAGAATCTTATATTTTGGTGGAACTTGTCTAAATACTAGAAACCCTAGATCTTGAAACTGAACCTAAAAGTATAGTTTATTTATTTGAATTGACCTATGTTGATTGTTATGATGGCTAAGAAGCATTATGTTCAAGATTTATAGGTTATGGTTATGGTTTTGTTTGGTTAGGGTTCTCGTTAGGTTAGGATCCGTGTTAGAATGTTAGGCTAGGGTTATGGTTTTTGTTAGGTTATGTGACTATGAATTTCTCAACTAGGGTTATTACATGGGAATGGAAGGTGATTATATGGGTAATATGAAAGAAAAAGTGTTAGGGGGCATGGTGGTAGGTGAGAATACACTGATATTTTAGGGGCAACATGGACGGATGGGGCCATTTTTCCCCGATATTTCTCCAAATCTATGCATTTTTATGGAGGGTTGGAGCGGTGGAGGAAGAACCACCGGTGCCTCCATCCTTTATGTCTTCCTCTGTTCCTAGAGAGTGGATTGGCTTGGTTCAGGGAAGGGATGCATGCTAGTTTAGCCAAATCATAGTCTAAGGCCCTCACAAAAGTGTAACGCCATTCTTCGAATCATTACATATCCAGAAGGGGGGCTGTGTAGACCTGCCTGTCCATGTTGACATGACGTGTAATGTCTCAAGCTAAGGCGTTACACTATAGAATGTAACGCCTTGGTGATAGACGTTACACAAAGAGGATATTCAGGTGAATTAGCTTTGTGCATGGTTTACATTTTAAAATACTTTCGCCATGAAGTTAGTTTGACCATTTTTCCTCACCCAACCTCGGACTGTTGTCCCATTCAAACACACACATGCGATGATAGTCAAGCATTGTATGCAGGATTTCGGAGGGATAGATCCATGGAGCCCACAGGATAAAGTTTGTGCAGAAAACCGAGGAGCCATGGACCAAAAAGGCTAAAAATGTTCCAGGTTCCCTAGCCCACGGGATTAAGTTTCTCCAAAAACCGAGGAGCGGTGTATGCAAGTGTGGTGGGATTTTGGAAATGCAATAGGTGCACCTTTGTATGTGTTATGGCATGTATGTTGTTCTTTTGTTTTACTCAATGTGAACTTATGCGGCGACTTTCAGCATGGTGACCGAGTAAGTTCAACCCTGATCGGATGCACTAAAAAGATAGGTTGTCTTATCCTAATATTTGGAGGCTAGCGGGTCTGCGCACCAGTATGACCATGAGCATGGCTACCGCCGCCATACCGTGCTATTTATCATGTCCGACAGACCAAATCTATAAATATTTTTTTTCAAATTTTGTTGGGATTTTTTCTTGGTCAACTAAAAAATAAATATCTCGTTATTCTCTGCTTCCTAACCCCTTTGTGTACCCACCAAAGAGCCACTTATTGGTATTTTGAAGTTTTATTTTTTGAGATATGGCGTAGAGTTGGTTTGTCGTGTGCCTCGACACTTGCCTGTAAACAAAGACCTCGGCAAGAAAAGACAGTCGTCTTCCCAAAGTGGTTGAGCTCCTCTTCTTTCGAACAACCCAAGCATATGTTGGGAGGATATCATTATCTATTTTTATTGCAATATACGGTATACAACATTAAAATTCTCATGTTTCGTTTTATAAAACTCACAGCTAAACCAAGCACAAGTAGATACGGAATGTCTCTCGCACGCACTTCATTTATTCATGCTGGTATGGACACCCAATTAATCTATCACAATCGTCCATCCTTTATTGTCCTTGCGCCAGCCCCATCTGGACGGATGTCAGGGCCGTGCACAGTTCTTGGACAGCGTGTCTTCACCAGTTTTGAACTCGTACCTGGATATACGACAAATAAATTTAAAGCTCAGCCCTAATTTTAACAGTGGCCATGCATGTACAAATTACTTATTGAGCCAACTGGAAGAACCTTGTCCCTTTGTAGCTAACGGTGGACACGGGAGTAATACATACGGCTGTTCCGGTGCAGAAGACTTCATCCGCAGTTAGAAGGTCGTCGATGCACACGAGACGCTCTTCGACCTGCTTGGTGGCAGAAACGGAACGTTTCCAAGTCTTGATTAGTTGCAGAAATGTAGTGCCCGAAATAATAAAAATCTGACCTTGTAGCCTTGGTCCCTCGCGAGCTGGATGGTGCTGCTGCGAGTGATTCCTGGGAGGATGGTACCCGCCGTCTTTGGCGTTGCTATGGCGCCACCTTTGACGATGAAGAGGTTGGAAGAGGATGCCTCCTCAACGTACCTCTTATGCACCGAGTCCAGGTACAGCACGTCTGCAAAGCCCTTGCTTTTGCCGTCCAACTGAGCCTTGAGCACCTGGAATTTGATAACACAATAAGTTGTCAGTGTCAATCCTGAAACAACTTCGTTTTTGGATACAAGATATTTTTAAAGTTCAATTTAAAGCCTTAAACTTTCTAATATTTACAAACGTTGGTAGTACTCAGTTGATTTTCTTACTGGTGCATAGTTTGTAATGGCCTTGACCCCACCGGTCCCGCCAAGAAATGCCCGGTGGAACTCTTCCTCCACGAGCAGGTTTATCGCCGAGAAGTCTTCCTGGAATCCGTGTATAAGTTTTCAGCTGGTCTATACTAGTACTCCAAGTATTTCTTTCATTGTTAATAGTAATTGCACGATATTCTGTCGATTCTCTCAAGTTATAATATATCTAATGCTTGCCCTAGTGGGAGTATCATAACTAGTAATATCATGCAAACCATGTTGGCAAAAATCTATTGTGGCTAAACAATTAATGAAAAAAATAGATGGTTACAGTATCATAAGTAGATACTGTATCATAGCACGTAAAAGTAGAAATTCTAATGCATGTAAATCTTGTACATAATTTTACATTGAGATTAAATAAAGTACTACTATCTACATGATACCATACACTATAGATATAGTATCATACATTAGTATCATATGATACTAGAATCTAAAAAAAAACGTATGATACTCCCACTATGACTTAATAGCGTGAGATATAACTCTTTTTTTTCTTTTTAAATTAAATGGTTGTTTGTATCCTTGAATTTTTGCATGGTTGATCCTACGTATAATAAATATAGTGTGTCATGACTATATATTCAGTAAATGCATAGAAACAAAACATTATATGAATATCAATGATAAGAATGTTCATTTTTCATCATCCACGTATTACTTCTTCTCATTTACTCTCGTCGTATGCAATATAAATGAGGTTTTCTCAACCCATTTGGATGTACATGGCATCATTGACATAGGCACTGTCTCGAATATAAAATTTTGACAAAAAATCTTTACGTACGAGCCATAGGCATGTTAGACTCAATGAAATTTGCCTTTCAAACTGTGTGTGATAGTTGAGAAAAAAACGCAAACTACTTTCTTTAATAATCCATTTGCATTGATTGGAATTTCCCAAGATTAAGTTGGCAAATTTAAAGCAGCATATCTTTAGAGCAACAACATACTTGAAGGGAATATAAAGATGCTATAAATATATATTGTACTACTTTATATTAGCATTCATAGACAGAAGATTTTATTATGGTCAAATAATCAGTGTGTCGTTTATATTGCCATGCTTAATGGAAGACAAAAAAGGCCGACATAATATTTTCTCCCAATAACATAGTTGGGATCTAAACGTTCTATGGCTAGAAAATTCATGGGAAACATCCTTCAGAGGAGTCGAGTTCTATTGTGAAATTAGGTATATATATGTTAATAACGCGTTTTGGTCCAACTCCTGTTTACATGCTTTGTACTCATGTTTTAGTTTAAAAAATGTATGCACCTACGCGTGTGCCACGTGTTTCGTCTATACAAATATTTTTACAATTGAAACACCTCATATATGTTACGGGTAAATCTTATATTTTTCTTTTTTTTGAGAGGTGTAAATCTTCGAGTTGGGTTATAAAATTCTATACACCAATTTTTTATCTCGAACATAATTTTTTCCGGTAACCGTTTGTTGTTTCTTAGTCTACCTGGACGATCCCAGACTTAAAAAATACCTGACGCGACTATTAAGTCCAAATGTATCACAATAGTAAATGGTATTTTTATTTTGGACCAGCTGGTCGCTCAGCTATTTCAACTTTTTTTTTCTTTGCAAACCATGACTACGACCTTCGTTTTAGCTTAACTAGTCACTTTTCATTAAAGAAAAAGTTTAATGTGACTTCTAACTTCGATTTGGTACAGACATATATATCTAGTCAAAATAGTTTACGGGATTAAGGAGAGAATCAAGGTTGTAAATATTAGATCTAACCACTAAAATAATTCCGATCATGTGAATAGAATTTCTATATAAATTCTGCACCCAGGGTGCAGAATAGTTATTTTGCACCATACATATTTTTATGTTCTCACATTTATAAATTTATATTTTGTATACTAATAATTATGTTCAGTCATGAGAAACGTAAAAAAATCAACATAAAAATATTATTTATGAGTCATTATAGTGTAAAAAACATAGAAAATACGCATTTTACGTTATATTTTTATACGGCATGTAAACATTTTTTTAATGATATGGTTAAATTTTCTAATGTTCTTCTAGACTTCTGAAGTAAGAGAAAATCTACGTGACGTAAAATTAATATATATGGTTTGGAAGATATAGGGTGGGATATATATATATATATATATATATATATATATATATATAACCCTATTCATTACCCTGGTAATAGTTATTATGCACCCCACATATTAATATGTTCTTACATTCAGAAATTTTATGTTTTGTATCATAATAATTATGTTCATATTTATTAGAAATGCAAAAAAATCAACATAAAAATACAATTTTTGAGTCATTATAGTGTAAAATACATAGAAAATATGCATTTTACATCGTATTTTTATATGGTATGTAAACAAATTGTTTTACGACATGTCTAAATTTTCTTATGTTCTTCTTGACTTCTGAGGTAAGAAAAAATTTACGTGGCGTAAAAATCATGTACAGTTTGAAAGATAGAGGGTGGGTGAAGAATAACTATTCTACATATGTATGTATGTATGTATGTATGTATGTATGTATGTATGTATGTATGTATGTATGTCGGAAGAAACTCAAACCCAGGTTTCTATATATGTATGTCGGACGAAACTCAAACCCCGGATATATAGAGGAAAAAACCTGCCGCTCTGAGTAGTGTGAAAGACATACTTGTGCACTGGCCTTGAAATATGCTCCAACAGGTGTGGCGTAGATGATGAATGTGTACTCAGGAGCTGGCGCCATCCCGAGGATTGGACCACTTCCTATCAGCAGTGGCCTGATGTATAGCGCACCCTTTCCTTGCGGCGGCACCTGAAATGTAGGCGAGAACAGAGAACAGGGATACGCCACACGTGCTGTAAAAAATATATATATATATATCATGGGCTTGTTACGTATACGTACGTACCCAGCGGCTGTTAGCGAGGACAGTCTGCTTGACGGCATTGACGAACTGCTCCACGGAGGGGGCTGGCATGCACATGCGACTAGCCCCCACCTGCATCCGCCGCGCGTTCTCCTCGGGCCGGAATAACACATACCCCGTCCTGCCCGAGGCGTACTCGGAGGACGGCCTCCTGTACACCTTAAGGCCCTCGATAAGGCCCTGGCCGTAGTTGAGGACGCCGGAGCATGGGCTGAGCTCGATGTTGCGGTAAGGAACGAGCTCAGCCCTTGCTCCGGCGAAGCCGACATCACCCTGTCGGCACTACATCATGTACATGTAGTCCGTCGGGGTAAACCCAAAGCCGAGGTTTTCCCAGTCCTGGATGACGTAACCACTGCAGACACACGCATTTAGCCGAGGGCATCATCGAATAAATGTCTGAGTGACGTCAAGAAATATGAGAAAAGGTCCTCCATGTCACCTCCTGTCGACAGAGTCCACACTGTGGTCCATTCACTGCACGCACGAACCGTGGGCAGCAGCTACGTACTTGATCTCTCGGCCCTCGGTGAAAGTTATGATGGATCGTTCCGTTCGTAAACAAGCTCCACGCTTCTTGCCAAGTGTTCACGCTTAATTCTAGTATTGCTTAATAATAAGCACAACTCATGCATATATAGTGGAGTGCTAGGCTATACCAGCAGCATCCTTTTCCTACAACAATTAGTCCTCTCCATTTCCAAAAAAAACAATTAGTCCTCTTCCTTCAAAAAAATTTAACTAGTGGGTCCGAGCTTGCAATTTTATCTGACATAACGGTCTTCTACGTGAGTCAGGTTCTGAGCCAGGTCGGTTTGAAGATACAGACGCCCCCCTTTCCGGTCTTCTACGTGCAGCTAGCGACTCGCCCTCTCTCCCATCTTACGCGCCCGCCATAGTTACCACCATTCCCACCACCTCAATCTCAACTTATGTTGCTGACACGTCCTTCGCGCGGCAATTATGAACTCAAAATACCCCCAAGGTCGTCATTGCCAGGGGTGTTGGTGAAGTGTCCTATATTTTAATACCGAATAATATATGATCCCCTTTTTAGTTCGGCTTGGCACTAGTGGAATACAAGGGATTAGTCCCGGTTCGTAACTGTGTTACGAACCGGGACTAAAGGCACTCCACGTGGCCACGATGGTGAGCGGGGGGTGGAGGGTCTTTAGTCCCGATTCGTACCACGAACTGGAACAAAAAGAGCTCTGCCGCGACAGAGTTTTGGAGCAGTTTTCTGCCACGATAGGAGGGAGAGGTTTGGCTTAAGTATCATACCGAGAGCTGGTATATATACAATTATAAAAATGAAGGAACCATTATAGAAGATTGCCATTAATATAGAGATGGAAGTGAACTCTTTTTTTGTGCTTGGTCGAACATATTATATACAGTACACTTTCATGCATATAAATTTTTCTTACGATTCCTAATGTCTAAATATAAATTCCTGATGCTATTCTTTGGTTGGATCTATGACCTCCTTAAGTAAGAATCCCGCCAATTCCTCTTGAATTGCTCGTAGGTACGAGTCTTTGATAGGAGAAAGTCCCGCATCCGTTCGATCTAATTTAAAGAAGGCGATCAATATGTATGAATAAAACTCAACACAATTGATGGAAATAAAATAAGATTGTGAACATTGTTTATATACTGCAAGTTGTTGTGATATTTTGCCTAGCTCATAGGTCATCTGACGGATGTTCTCACAAACATAGTATCCACATAAATTATTCACGGCTTCCTGCCTCAAACACTTCATGATAATAGAGTTCAAGCAAAATAATAATAAAACATGGTAATGGTATTGAAGCAAGAATCAAAGATATACGTGGACCTAGCTATAGTACTACTTACATTGAGTTATCGAAATGTGAGCTCTGCTTTCCATTCACCCCTAACAACCTTGATGAACCGTTTCCAAACCCTACCCGGCAAAAAAATGAGTAAAGGAGTTATTAATTACTTGATATCAGAAAATGAACGAAAAATGATAATATAGTGCGATAATGATTGAAATTAACTCTGGAGCATTTCAATCAGGTCCACCCATCTCTCAAATTGAATGACTAGCATAATAAAGTGGAACCTATGCACTCATAACTCATCAATTACACTTAACATCGAGTAAACAAAATGGAATGTGCAGAAGATAGTAACACTCACTCGAAGTTGCAAGGAAAATGTATTTCTGTTTTGTTTGGTTGTTTTGTTAGAAACCTTAGCAAGTAATCCTCTTTTTCCTTGGCATTCTTTTTCACCATATATTCATGAACCCAAGGAAATATTATTACCTTACAACTTCCAGTGAGTGTTATTGTCTTATACAAATTCTATTTCGCTTACTCAATGTTAAATGTATAATTGATGAGTTATTGATACATTGCAAATGTATCTATAATTTTTGATGTTCCATGCTTAGTTTTATCCACTTTCTTGTGTTTTGTTCCAACTTTGGAGTACTTTTATTATGATTTCTTGGACTAACCTTTTAACAAGAGCCACAGTGCCAGTTGCCTGTTTTCTGCTGATTTTGGTTCTAGGAAAGTCAGAAAATGAATATTCTCGGAATTGGACGGGACAAAAGCCAAAGTGCCTATTTTTCCGGAAGGGATCAAGTGCTAGAATAGGAGACAGAGAAGGGCCAGGGATCCACCACACCACCTGGCCGTGCGGTCAGGCCTGGCCCATGCCAGGGGGTGGTGTGGCCACTCCCGGCACCCCCCTCGGCCTCTCCTTCCGCCTATATATTGCCCTCGGGACGAAAATCCTAAGTACCTGATCAAAAATCCACGAAAGAGTCTGTAGCCGCCATCATCTCCATCCCTAGATCGGGAGGGATCTGAAGCTCTTCCCGGCACCCTGCCGGAGAGGGGAATTCACCCTGGAGGCCTTCTTCATCACCATGCAAGCCTCCGTTGTGATGCGTGAGTAGTTCATCCTTGGACTACGGATCCATGTAGTAGCTAGATGGCTGGTTTCTCCTCCTTTGTGCTTTCATGTTTAGATCTTGTGAGCTCCGTTCATGATCAAGATCATCTATTTGTAATCCATACATGTTGTGTTTGCGGGGATCCGATGGATATTGAGATGCTATTTCAGATTGATTATTGATTCTATCATGTCTTTGTTATTTGAGATCTTGCATGCTTTCTGTTGTTAGTAGCTATCTTGGCCAAGTAGATGCTAGCAACTCCAAGAGTTAGTATTTATGCTCGATAGTGGGTACATGCCTCTGGTAATTTGGGGAAGTGACAGAAATCTCTAAGGTACTAGATGTGTTGTTGCTACTAGGGAGAAAACAACTATCCTTTGTTCATAGAACAATCGTATTGTTTACTTTACACGCAGTTCGTAAAGCAATAATCTGTTGCTTGCAACTTAATACTGGAGGGGGTTCGGATGATAACATGAAGGTGGATTATTAGTCATAGATGCAGTTGGATGGCGGTCTATGTATTATGTTGTAATGCCCAATCAAGTCTCAAAGGAGTCAAGATGATTAGTATATGCATGTATTGCTTTCTCGGTGTTTGTCAATTGCCCCGCTGTAATTTGTTCACCCAGCATGTTATCTATCTAAGGAGAGCCACCGCTAGTGAACTATGGATCCCGGTCCTTTTACTTTACATATAATCTACAATCTTTTACTGCTTTGTGTTTACTTTCTGCAAACTTTTACTTCTTTCCATTCGATACGTTTAATCCCTTGTTTTCCGCAAAACACGGTGAGATTGACAACCTCATCGCAAGTTGGGGACAAAGTTCTGTGGTTGTGTTGTGCAGGTCTCCACGTTGCTACTAGCACCGGTAGTGCGCCCTGCCAAAGCTCAACTAGTAACACCTTTGAGGTGTTTCCTTGCTCTTACTAGTTCGATTAAACCTTGGTTTCATAACTAAGGGAAACTTGCTGCTGTGCTCATCATACCTTCTTCTTGGGGTTCCCAACGAGCTCTACATCAACACCGCCATCAAGCAATTTTCTGGGCGCCGTGCATTGAGCCATCAAGCATTTTTCTAGCGCCGTTGCCGGGGAGTCAAGGACATCTTCACAAGGGGAGTCCCTCACAACCAATCTCTTTACTTTCTTGTTTTTGTTTTGTTTGCTTGTTTCTTTATCAAAAACACAAAAAAATTAGTTCCTTTCTTAAGTTGCCTTTATGACTAGCTCTGCTCCAATCACTATTTCATTATGGATAGCTCACTCAGTTTCCTCTTTGGGAACAGTTTTATGACTGCTAAGGTAATAGATGAACCACCGCCTGCTAAGACCTCTATGGAAGAAGAAATTGCTGAACTTGAAAGCTCATTAGATGAAAAAGAGGAGGAGAGTGATGGACAAAAGGAGGAAGAATGGATCTACCCATGCCTACCTTCTAATGGGAGTAACTCTTTACCCCTTACATTATTTGATTGTCCCCCATGCTTACAAAAGAAGGATGAATGTTATGTTCATGTGGATTCTTTTGATGAAAAGCATGTGTTATGTGATAGTTATATTGTTGAGTTTATTCATGATGCTACTGAAAGTTATTATGAGATTCCTATACATAGGAAGTGGGTTAGACTTAAATGTGTTTTGAATTTGCTTCTTGATGCTCACTTTTACTTCAATTCATATTTCTTTTGTGAGCATCTTTTCAAACTTTCTTATGCCTAACTTAAAGGCATTAAAGAAAAGTACTTGTTGGGAGATAACCCAAGAGTTTTAGATGAGTCTTCAAAGTTATTACCTCTGTAATAACCTCTCCTTATCCTTTTTATTTGGTTTTTGTGGCAAGCGTAACCTCTAATGAGAGTGAAGTAATGATTGGGAAAGTTGCTGTCCCGAAACAGATTTCTGTGCTTCACCGTAAAAATTCCTGAGAGAGCTCTGTACGTCGGATTGATCTGTAAATTTTTGTGCTTCTGCCGCAGGTTGGTATCTCACTTTCGTTTGTTCCACAATTTTTGATTTGAGCAACAGAAGGTCTTCAAAAAAAATCGTCTTTACCTGCTGGTCTATTTTGACAGATTTCTGCCATTTTCTGCATTTGCTTCTTGTTAGTTCCTCCTTGAGTTCCTTTGGGGAATTGAGATTTTTGAGGGAAGTGCTACAGTAGCTAGTGTTCTAATGGAAGTTTATTTGGTGTTAGAACTGAACCTTGAGACTTATTTATCTTAAAGTGCACTAATGTTGCTAATGAGATTGTGTGAAGTTTTGTATGAAGGAAAATTTTCAGGTGTATGAAAGGAATGAGTAATGAGATGAAGGATGGACTAAAGCTCAATCTTGGGGATGCCACGCGTGTCACCCCCAAGAATTATCCAAGAAGTACAAGCGTCAAAGCTTGGGGATGCCCAAGGCATCCCCTTCTTCATCAATAAAAATTCCAGGTTTTTTCCAAACGCTTCATTTTTATTGTTTCATGCACAGTTGTGTTTTTCTTGGAGCGTCTTCTTTTTCATTTTCGTTTTGGTTTTCGTTTGCTTTGGTTTGCTTAGTTTTCTGAATAAATTGGTTGGACCCCCTCTTTCACACTTTGTTTTGCAATTAGTTTGGTTTGGTTTAGAAAAGAGTAGGAAAGTTCATGCTTATGTGGTGAAAAGATCTCGTTTTTTACTGTGGTCTATGCTTTGTCATGTCATGCTTGATATTGTTTTGGCTTTATGCTTAGTGTTCTTTTCTGTAGCATGACTTGTTATAAACAATTGAGATTGCTTGATGTGCCTTGGATTAATCATGCGTTGTTTTAGCATATTAAAGCATAGTAAAATGGTATTCTCCTTTGATGCTTTATTTGGGTTGACTTGGCACATGCTCACACCATGTTATGACTATATCAAGTCACCATAGCCTTTATGATCCTTTAGTTTTAAACCTGTAGTATCACTTTATGCTTTGATCAATGATGTTTTGTCGCTCTGCATGATTATGGCCATTATTGCTCTCTTAGTTTGTCGCTCCTAGTCTTTTGCTAGCCTCCACAACAAAGTATGAGTTCCACTCATGCATCCGACTCCCTAAACCAAGTTATTCCCAAGAGTCCACCATACCTACCTACTAGCTTATGCTATTCCAAGTATATTCATGCTTTTGTTTATCTTCCACTTGTTATGAGAAAATTAGTGATTAAAGCTCTCACGAACTTGATGGCACACTTTACTTTACTTGCCTTTAATAAACTTGAACCATTGTGTCTTCTATGTTGTATATGCTTGCACTTATTTGTTGGGAATTAGCAGAACCATGCTTACATGGGGAACGCTTTCAACATTGCACTTGGTACTTGTACCTAGTTGATATCATGCTCTTTTGTATATGGATGTCGTCGGTGTGAAATGAAATGGGAGCTTGTAAGGCCATGGAGTTATGTATATGTGTTAGAGAAACGCTTGGGCCGCTGGTCTAATCCATGTTGACATGGTGGAAACCTGCAGCGTAACCATAATGAGCTGTCTATGAAGCATTCTTCTTATAAAAAAAAGAATCCTACATTGAGAAAAAAAGAGAAAAGAGAAAAAAAAGAGATACTATGAAAAGAGGAAAGAGAGAAAAAAGCACCATATTCCCATGGTAAATAAGAAGAATGCTGAGATGCTCGTTGTCTGCTTGCCTTGTCATTTTGATATGGGGATTCTTCCGTATCATCGGGAAAGGGGTACCCCGTTGGCGGTTCTCAATGATACACATATACTTACGATGACAAGAACTTAACGGTGACTAAACTTGAGTAGCATGAGGAGCGGCCCTCGTATACAAGGGACATGAGATTTCTGACTTATACTTCGTCAAGCATGTACACCATAGTTTGTTCACTTTAACCTTAATCACCTTCAAGATGCTTATGATAGGGGCAATGAGAGCTGAAAGCTTTAAGTATCATAATTTTTGGAAGCTCTTCATGAGACTTGAATCCCTACTTCCTTTTACAAAAGGCCTTTCTTCCACCATTATATTGAGTCTCCACCTTCTATCTTTATGCATTACTTTGAGAGCATAGTGGCATTCTTAGTTCTATGTGCATTGTCCCAAGACTAGTTGATTGATGCATAACTTGTTATTGCTTGTTTGAAACTATTGTATCTAGTCACACTTATGAACTTTGAAGGTGTCCTATGCATTTATATTTGCTACTCTATTGAGGGAAAAGCTGAATACTATTATGCTATGTTTTCTTTATGTGAAACAAACAAACGTCTTGCAAAGATTTGTTATTCATGATTCTTTTGTTTGTGCCTTTTCATGTTGCATCATAGTCTCTTTGCTTATTGCTAGAACCTTGTCTTTCATGTTATGATTGAAGTACTATGATCCCAGCTTTGAGTGTTTTGCAAATACTTTGATCAAGTCTTTGATGGTGCATGTCACCTCAAAAATTATTTCTTTTTATCACTTACCTACTCGAGGACGAGCAGGAGTTAAGCTTGGGGATGTTGATACATTGCAAATGTATCTATAATTTTTGATGTTCCATGCTTCGTTTTATCCACTTTCTTGTGTTTTGTTCCAACTTTGGAGTACTTTTATTATGATTTCTTGGACTAACCTATTAACAAGAGCCACAGTGACAGCTGCCTGTTTTCTGCTGTTTTGGTTCCAAGAATGTCAGAAAATGAATATTCTCGGAATTGGACGGGACAAAAGCCAAAGTGCCTATTTTTCGGAATGGATCAAGTGCCAGAATACGAGACGGAGAAGTGCCAGGGAGCCACCACACCACCTGGCCGCATAGCCAGGCCTGGCCTGCGCCAGGGGGTGGTGTGGCCACTCCGGCACCCCCTCGGCCCCTCCTTCCGCCTATATATTGCCCTCGAGATGAAAACCCTAAGTACCCAATCAAAAATCCACGAAAGAGTCTATAGCCGCCGTCATCTCCATCCCTAGATCGGGAGGGATCTGAAGCTCTTCCCGGCACCCTGCCGGAGAGGGGAATTCACCCTGGAGGCCTTCTTCATCACCATGCAAGCCTCCAGTGTGATGCGTGAGTAGTTCATCCTTGGACTACAGATCCATGTAGTAGCTAGATGGCTGGTTTCTCCTCCTTTGTGCTTTCATGTTTAGATCTTGTGAGCTCCGTTCATGATCAAGATCATCTATTTGTAATCCATACATGTTGTGTTTTCGGGGATCCGATGGATATTGAGATGCTATTTCAGATTGGTTATTGATTCTATCATGTCTTTATTATTTGAGATCTTGCATGCTTTCCGTTGTTAGTAGCTATCTTGGCCAAGTAGATGCTAGCAACTCCAAGAGTTAGTAATTATGCTCGATAGTGGGTTCATGCCTCTGGTAATCTGGGGAAGTGACAGAAATCTCTAAGGTACTAGATGTGATGTTGCTACTAGGGATAAAACAACAATCCTTTGTTCATAGAACAATCGTATTGTTTACTTTACACGCAGTTTGTAAAGCAATAATTTGTTGCTTGCAACTTAATACTGGAGGGGGTTCGGATGATAACCTGAAGGTGGATTATTTGTCATAGATGCAGTTGGATGGCGGTCTATGTATTATGTTGTAATGCCCAATCAAGTCTCAAAGGAGTCAAGATGATTAGTATATGCATGTATTCCTTTCTTGGTGTTTGTCAATTGCCCCGCTGTAATTTGTTCACCCAGCATGTTATCTATCTAAGGAGAGCCACCTCTAGTGAACTATGGATCCCGGTCCTTTTACTTTACATACAATCTACAATCTTTTACTGCTTGTGTTTACTTTCTGCAAACTTTTACTTCTTTCCATTCGATACGTTTAATCCCTTGTTTTCCGCAAAACACGGTGAGATTGACAACCTCATCGCAAGTTGGGGACAAAGTTCTGTGGTTGTGTTGTGCAGGTATCCACGTTGCTACTAGCACCGGTAGTGCGCCCTGCCAAAGCTCAACTAGTAACACCTTTGAGGTGTTTCCTTGCTCCTACTGGTTCGATTAAACCTTGGTTTCATAACTGAGGGAAACTTGCTGCTGTGCTCATCATACCTTCCTCTTGGGGTTCCCAACGAGCTCTACATCAACACCGCCATCAAGCAATTTTCTGGGCGCCGTGCATTGACACCACACCTGGTGTCATTGCAGGTCTGCTCTTCCCATTAACACACATGCAATGCCACTAGTGGATCCAAGTGTGGTTAATGAGAGGAACACACATGCAATGACACTAGGTGTGGTTCCATGTGTGGTTAATGGGAAGAGCAGACCTGCAATGACACCAGGTGTGGTTCATGATATGGTTTGTGAGAAGAACACACATGCAATGACACTAGTGTATGCATGTGTGGTCTGTGGGAAGAACGCACATGCAATGACACTGGTGGATCCATGTGTGGTTCATGGGAACGACACACATGCAATGACACTGGTGATATATGGTCTGTGAGAAGAACACACATCCAATGACTCTAGCTGTGGTTAATGAAAAGAGCAGACATGCAATGACACTTGTGGATCCATGTGTGGTTCATGGGAAGAACACACATGCAATGACACAGGTGATATGTGGTTTGTGAAATGAGCACACATGCAATGACTCTAGCTGTGGTTAATGAAAAGAGCAGACATGCAATTACACCGGTGGATCCATGTGGGGTTAATGAGAAGAACACACATGCAATGACACTAGGTGTGGTTCATGGGAAGAACACACATGCAATGACTCTGGTGATATGTGGTTTGTGAAAAGAACAGACATGCAATGACTCTAGCTATGGTTAATGAGAAGAGCAGACATGCAATGACATCGGTGGATCCATGTGTGGTTTGTGAGAAGAACGCACATGCAATAACACTGGTGATATGTGGTCTGTGAGAAGAACACACATCCAATGACTCTAGCTGTGGTTAATGAAAAGAGCAGACATGCAATGACACTGGTGGATCCATGTGTGGTTCATGGGAAGAACACACATGCAATGACACTGGGTGTGGTTCATGATATGGTTTGTGAGAATAACACATATGCAATGACACTGGTGGATCCATGTGTGGTTAATGAGAAGAACACACATGCAATGACACTGAGTGTGGTTCATGATATGGTTTGTGAGAAGAACCCACATGCAATGACACTGGTGGATCCATGTGTGGTCTTTGGGAAGAACACACATGCAATGACACTGGTGATATGTGGTCTGTGAGAAGAACACACATCCAATGACTCTAGCTGTGGTTCATGAAAAGAGCAGACATGCAATGACACTAGTGGATCCATGTGTGGTTAATGGGAAGAGCAAACATGCGATGACACTGGGTGTGGTTCATGATATGGTTTGTGAGAAGAACACACATGCAATGACACTGGTGGATCCATGTGTGGTCTGTGGGAAGAACACACATGCAATGACACTAGTGGATCCATGTGTGGTTCATGGGAAGAACACACATGCAATGACACAGGTGATATGTGGTATGTGAGAAGAACACACATGCAATGACTCTGGTGATATCTGGTTTGTGAAAAGAGCACACATGCAATGACTCTAGCTGTGGTTAATGAAAAGAGCAGACATGCAATTACACCGGTGGATCCATGTGGGGTTGATGAGAAGAACACACATGCAATGACACTAGGTCTGGTTCATGGGAAGAACGCACATGCAATGACTCTGGTGATATGTGGTTTGTGAAAAGAACAGACATGCAATGACTCTAGCTGTGGTCTGTGAGAAGACAAGACATGTAATGACACCGGTAGATCCATGTGTGGTTTGTGAGAAGAACACACATGTAATGACACTGGTGGATCCATGTGTGGTCTTTGGGAAGAACACACATGCAATGACACTGGTGATATGTGGTCTGTGAGAAGAACACACAACCAATGACTCTAGCTGTGGTTCATGAAAAGAGCAGACATGCAATGACACTGGTGGATCCATGTGTGGTTCATGGGAAGAACACACATGCAATGACACTGGGTGTGGTTCATGATATGTTTTGTGAGAATAACACACATGCAATGACACTGGTGGATCCATGTGTGGTTAATGGGAAGAGCAGACATGTGATGACACTGTGTGGTTCAGGATATGGTTTGTGAGAAGAACACACATGCAATGACACCGGTGGATCCATGTGTGGTCTGTGGGAAGAACACACATGCAATGACACTGGTGGATCCAAGTGTGGTTCATGGGAAGAACACTCATGCAATGACACAGGTGATATGTGGTCTGTGAGAAGAACACACATGCAATGACTAGTGATATGTGGTTTGTGAAATGAGCACACATGCAATGACTCTATCTGTGGTTAATGAAAAGAGCAGACATGCAATTACACCGGTGGATCCATGTGGAGTTAATGAGAAGAACACACATGCAATGTCACTGGGTGTAGTTCATGGGAAGAACACACATGCAATGACTCTAGTGATATGTGGTTTGTGAAAAGAATAGACATGCAATGACTCTAGCTGTGGTCTATGAGAAGAGCATACATGCAATGACACCGGTGGATCCATGTGTGGTTTGTGAGAAGAATACACATGCAATGACACTGGGTGTGGTTCATGATATGGTTTGTGAGAAGAACACACATGCAATGACACTAGTGGATCCAAGTGTGGTTAATGAGAGGAACACACATGCAATGACACTAGGTGTGGTTCCATGTGTGGTTAATGGGAAGAGCAGACCTGCAATGACACCGGGTGTGGTTCATGATATGGTTTGTGAGAAGAACACACATGCAATGACACTAGTGTATGCATGTGTGGTCTATGGGAAGAACGCACATGCAATGACACTGGTGGATCCATGTGTGGTTCATGGGAACGACACACATGCAATGACACAGGTGATATGTGGTCTGTGAGAAGAACACACATGCAGTGACTCTGTTGATATGTGGTTTGTGAAAAGAGCACACATGCAATGACTCTAGCTGTGGTTAATGAAAAGAGCAGACATGCAATGACACCGGTGGATCTATGTGGGGTTAATGAGAAGAACACACATGCAATGACACTAGGTGTGGTTCATGGGAAGAACACACATGCAATGACTCTGGTGATATGTGGTTTCTGAAAAGAACAGACATGCAATGACTCTAGCTATGGTTAATGAGAAGAGCAGACATGCAATGACACCGATGGATCCATGTGTGGTTTGTGAGAAGAACGCACATGCAATAACACTGGTGATATGTGGTCTGTGAGAAGAACACACATCCAATGACTCTAGCTGTGGTTAATGAAAAGAGCAGACATGCAATGACACTGGGTGTGGTTCATGATATGGTTTGTGAGAATAACACATATGCAATGACACTGGTGGATCCATGTGTGGTTAATGAGAAGAACACACATGCAATGAAACTGGGTGTGGTTCATGATATGGTTTGTGAGAAGAACACCCATGCAATGACACTGGTGGATCCATGTGTGGTCTTTGGGAAGAACACACATGCAATGACACTGGTGATATGTGGTCTGTGAGAAGAACACACATCCAATGACTCTAGCTGTGGTTCATGAAAAGAGCAGACATGCAATGACACTGGTGGATCCATGTGTGGTTCATGAGAAGAACACACATGCAATGACTCTGGTGATATGTGGTTTGTGAAAGAATAGACATGCAATGACTCTAGCTGTGGTCTGTGAGAAGAGCAGACATGCAATGACACCGGTATATCCATGTGTGGTTTGTGAGAAGAACACACATGCAATGACACTGGTGGATGCATGTGTGGTCTTTGGGATGAACACACATGCAATGAAACTGGTGATATGTGGTCTTTGAGAAGAACACACGTCGAATGACTCTAGCTGTGGTTAATGAAAAGAGCAGACATGCAATGACACTGGTGGATCCATGTGTGGTTTGTGAGAAGAACGCACATGCAATGACACTGGTGGATCCATGTGTGGTCTTTGGGAAGAACACACATGTAATAACAGTTGTGATATGTGGTCTGTGAGAAGAACACACATCCAATGACTCTAGCTATGGTTAATGAAAAGAGCAGACATGCAATGACACTTGTGGATCCATGTGTGGTTCATGGGAAGAACGCACATGCAATGACACTGGGTGTGGTTCATGATATGGTTTGTGAGAATAACACACATGCAATGACACTGGGTGTGGTTCCATGTGTGGTTAATGGGAAGAGCAGACCTGCAATAACACCGGGTGTGGTTCATGATATGGTTTGTGAGAAGAACACACATGCAATGACACTGGTGGATCCATGTGTGGTTCATGGGAACGACACACATGCAATGACACAGGTGATATGTGGTCTTTGAGAAGAACACACATGCAATGACTCTGGTGATATGTGGTTTGAGAAAAGACCACACATGCAATGACTCTAGCTGTGGTCAATGAAAAGAGCAGACATGCAATGACACCGGTGGATCCATGTGGGGTTAATGAGAAGAACACACAGGTAATGACACTGCGTGTGGTTCATCGGAAGAACACACATGCAATGACTCTGGTGATATGTGGTTTGAGAAAAGAACAAACATGCAATGACTCTAGCTATGGTTAATGAGAAGAGCAGACATGCAATGACACTGGTGGATCCATGTGTGGTTTGTGAGAAGAACACACATGTAATGACACTGGTGGATCCATGTGTGGTCTTTGGGAAGAACACACATGCAATGACACTAGTGATATGTGGTCTGTGAGAAGAACACACATCCAATGACTCTAGCTGTGGTTCATGAAAAGAGCAGACATGCAATGACACTGGTGGATCCATGTGTGGTTCATGAGAAGAACACACATGCAATGACACTGGGTGTGGTTCATGATATGGTTTGTGAGAATAACACACATGCAATGACACTGGTGGATCCATCTGTGGTTAATGGGAAGACCAGACATGTGATGACACTGTGTGGTTCATGATATGGTTTGTGAGAAGAACACACATGCAATGACACCGGTGGGTCCATGTGTGGTCTGTGGGAAGAACACACATGCAATGACACTGGTGGATCCAAGTGTGGTTCATGGGAAGAACACTCATGCAATGACACAGGTGATATGTGGTCTGTGAGAAGAACATACATGCAATGACTAGTGATATGTGGTTTGTGAAATGAGCACACATGCAATGACTCTGTCTGTGGTTAATGAAAAGAGAAGACATGCAATTACACCGGTGGATCCATGTGGAGTTAATGAGAAGAACACACATGCAATGACACTGGGTGTAGTTCATGGGAAGAACACACATGCAATGACTCTAGTGATATGTGGTTTGTGAAAAGAATAGACATGCAATGACTCTAGCTGTGGTCTATGAGAAGAGCAGACATGCAATGACACCGGTGGATCCATGTGTGGTTTGTGAGAAGAATACACATGCAATGACACTGGGTGTGGTTCATGATATGGTTTGTGAGAAGAACACACATGCAATGACACTAGTGGATCCAAGTGTGGTTAATGAGAGGAACACACATGCAATGACACTAGGTGTGGTTCCATGTGTGGTTAATGGGAAGAGCAGACCTGCAATGACACCGGGTGTGGTTCATGATATGGTTTGTGAGAAGAACGCACATGCAATGACACTAGTGTATGCATGTGTGGTCTGTGGGAAGAACGCACATGCAATGACACTGGTGGATCCATGTGTGGTTCATGGGAACGACACACATGCAATGACACAGGTGATATGTGGTCTGTGAGAAGAACACACATGCAATGACTCTGGTGATATGTGGTTTGTGAAAAGAGCTAACGATGCAATGACTCTAGCTGTGTGTTAATGAAAAGAGCAGACATGCAATGACCCGGTGGATCCATGTGGGGTTAATGAGAAGACAAACATGCAATGACACTAGGTGTGGTTCATGGAAGAACCACATGCAATGACTCTGGTGATATGTGGTTTGTGAAAGAACAGACATGCAATGACTCTAGCTATGGTTAATGAGAAGAGCAGACATGCAATGACACGGTGATCCATGTGTGGTTTGTGAGAAGAACGCACATGCAATAACACTGTGATATGTGGTTTGTGAGAGAACACACATCCAATGACTCTAGCTGTGGTTAATGAAAGAGCAGACATGCAATGACACTGGTGGATCCATGTGTGGTTCATGGGAAGAACACACATGCAATGACCTGGGTGTGGTTCATGATATGGTTGTGAGAATAACACATATGCAATGACACTGGTGATCCATGTGTGGTTAATGAAGAAGAACCACATGCAATGACACTGAGTGTGGTTCATGATATGGTTTGTGAGAAGAACACCCATGCAATGACACTGGTGGATCCATGTGTGGTCTTTGGAAGAACACCATGCAATGACACTGGTGATATGTGTTCTGTGAGAAGAACACATCCAATGACTCTAGCTGTGGTTCATGAAAAGAGCAGACATGCAATGACACTAGTGGATCCATGTGTGGTTAATGGGAAGAGCAAACATGCGATGACACTGTGTGTGGTTCATGATATGTTTTGTGAGAAGAACACACATGCAATGACACTGGTGGATCCATGTGTGGTCTGTGGGAAGAACCACATGCAATGACACTAGTGGATCCATGTGTGGTTCATGGGAAGAACACACATGCAATGACACAGGTGATATGTGGTATGTGAGAAGAACACACATGCAATGACTCTGGTGATATCTGGTTTGTGAAAAGAGCACACATGCAA
>CAJUXJ010000991.1:0-146024 GCA_910589775.1 Avena eriantha
TTATCGATGCAGCGCGCCGTGAAGAATCCATGAGGAGGAGGAACGCTGCCGGGAACGTCGGCATTGATTCCGATGCGGAGGAGGCTGGCGGCGACGCGGACAACATTCGATTAGGGTATGTACGGTATCTTATGCGCTCTTGGATCTGGCTCACTTGAGTTCAGTCGTCGATATCGTCATAATCTATACAGTTTGGCCATGTTTTAGTTGTCTTTGTCTTGAAACTAGTCGATCGAAACTTGTCTGATCCTGAAAATAAGTTCGTGCGTTCCTAGCATACTTCATGGGACAATACGCTGACTCTGCTCCCAGCACTTGATGGCACAGCCATAATTTGGAGTGCGCAGAGGACGAAGGGATCGAGCGTGTTGTAATAGTGTACTACTCCTATCCAGATATAACTGACTTAGTTTTATTAGATATTTAATAAATGTGTCCTATACCCAAAACATGTCTAAATATATGTTTTAGGTTTCTCTGTCTTTCAAACTAATCAAAGTCGTAAAATTCTGAACAAACAAAGTCATTGCGTTCACACCTGATGGGACAATACGCTGACTCCGTTACTTGATGGCACAGCCATAATTCTGGAGTGCGCCAGAGGAGATGGAATGCAAGGGGAGATGGGAACTAGTAGCCCCGTCCAAACGCAGGTAAAAAATTATTGTAATAATATTTTAAAAAAATGTAATCTGGTCCACATGACCCCATCACAGACACGTTGCACGCGCCAGATATAAATAAAGACGACACAGCTAGTTTAGTTTCAATGATATAATTCAACATACGACGTTACTATGCCCGCATCTTTCTGGTCCTCTTATTAGTCTGCTAGCCCACGCTGCATTAAGCATCAGTTGATGAGGATAAAAAATGATAAAATGGCAAATAAAACAATTATTAAGCTTACCTTTCATCTGGAGAATTGTTTTAAAGATGAAATTGGCAGGGATTTATTATTTCTCCTGCAGTTAGCCAAAAGATCCTCAAGAACATCGTCAATCACCCCTGCAACTTCTTCATATTCTAATATACCTCCATTATTTGCCCTTTCCTCCCTGTTCCGCTTACCCTTTTGTTCTTTTCACACCCTTTTCTCGCCGGCAACCACCACTTCTTCATAAATTGGCTGCTTACGTACATTTTCCTCCAAGTGCTCATCACTGTCTTCGCGCTACTCTTCCGCCAGTTCTGGCTGAGAAGCCTCATTTTCTGCCACCGGGGTGTGAACAGGGACAATAGCATGTGTAACTGGGTTTTTGCACAACCTTTTGATATGGCCGAATCTGCCACAACTTCCGCATTTCCTTTTCCTAGCTCCCAACCTTGGACCTTTATCGGTGGATGCTTCGATCCTTAGATTTCTAGGCCTCCCAGGTGGCCTCCTAAGAACTGGTGGTTGAAGTTTGAACCCTGGATCGACAATCTCCCAATCATTTTCATCGGCCATAGGTGTTATGTTTCTGCATAAGTTGCAGCAAACTTGTCCACGGAGAAATAGTTGTTGACATAGTTCTATATGTTAGCTCCGTTATCTCTAAGCTTTAAGATGAAGTAAATTGCATGGTGACATGGCATACCAGTAATCTGCCACTGCCTGCATGAAAAAGTCTTGTTTCCAATGTCTACAGTGTACCTCCATTCACTTCCACGCTTGTATTCTGCATAAACCTCAGCCAATGTTCTGGAACTTCTGACCATCCTCATCTTTATCGTTCTCATTGCCCTGGTTCTTGCATTCAGTAACATAACCACCTTTGGAACTATTTTATGGCCTAAAAATTTTCTTGCACAGATTCTTTGCCTTAAATCTATCTTCACCATTATGCACTGTCTAAGTGCATCAAACAAAATAACAATTCCAAGTGTCTTCATGCCTGAAATCTTATCATTGAAACTCTCTGCCAAATTATTGCAAACAAAATCCACCTTGCTTAACTCACCAAACTTTCTTCTGGCCCATAGCTTGGTGTGATGTTCTTCAAGGTATTTTTTCACCTTTGGCATTACATACATGTTCTGCAAGTAAGTAGCATGTGTTCTTGGGGTGTATGTGTATGCTGATCGCCACAAGTCCTCTTCAAAGATTTTTCCTTTGAACTTCTTCCTGAAGTTAGTAGCGAGGTGCCGCATGCATTCCCTATGCTCAACCCCAGGAAACACAACATCAACAACATTCTCAAGACCCTCGGATGCACCGGTGTGTATCACCAAGCCTTCAGGGTGACCAATTACTTCCCGTAGTCTCAGCATGAACCATGTCTAGCTTTCCTTTGATTCACCCTCAAGGACAGCATAAGCTACGGGTAGAAGCCAATTATGCATGTCCAAAGCACAAGCAGAAGCAACATGTCCCCTGAACTTCCACGTTAAATAAGTTGCGCCTATTGCCAAGTATGGCTTGCAGCCGTCTAGGAACCCCTTCTAGCATGCCTTCAAGCAGACAAAACATCTCCTGAAGCATATCTTATCTGCCTGCTTATACCTGACCCCCCTCGAGACCTTTTCTCTCCCTTTCACAACCTCGTAATCGATGTCAACAACACTACTAGGTGATGTTTTCTCTACCTGAACTTTGAAACTATACAACATATGAAAACTGTCATTCCACTTGCCTTTAATGAAGTCTAGAGCCATCTCCTTCCCATGAAAGACTCTATGGTAGGGAATTAGAACATTAAACTTTTTGCTAATCTTTGCTCTGAGTTCAGCAGGTCCAATGTTATGATCCTGCCTCACCCAGTCAAGTACAGTAGCAGCAATCCACTTGGTAGTCGCCGGTCTAATTTTACCACTTAAAGAAGTATTAGGGCAGTTGTGTTTCTTCGTGTTTACTTTGATCTGCATTCGATAAGAATCCAAATAATTCAGAGATAGTTATCAGCAGAATAAATATGAGAAAGACTGAAACTAAATGTAGTTATTGCAACCTGAAATGGTGTCCACCCCGTATTGGAGATGCATGTAATCTCCATTTACACACATTACTTTCCCTACAATGCACCCTAAATCTCTTTTGGTCGCTCTTTTCAATGATAAATTCGAACCCAACTCTAATTGCATAGGTTGCAACTACATATCTGCAGTCCTCCACATTAATCAAACACAGTCCCCTCATCAATTGTCGGATTGTCCCTGTCAAAGTGTATCACTGGCCTGTCCACGTGTTCGTCGTCGTATCTACATCCCATTTCCACATCTTCACATTCCTCTTCCTCATCAGTCCCATAGTCAGGCTCAAAGTTCGAATCAACCAAATATTACCTACTCTCCATCCTATCAGGGTCAGCAGCCACGTCTGGATATGCTTTCTCATCATCATCCGCACTGCCACACGTTTCAGTGCCTTCATGCTCGCTTGACAAAGCATCATGCTCAAGGACAAGCTGTACAGACGTCCTGCGGTTACCAACACATATCCTTGCCATCACCACGAGACTAGAAATGCTAATTGGGGTATGCAGAAAAGGAATCACAGTTCTTACCCTTCAATGTGGACGCACAACACCTTCTTCGGGCTCCATACCTCCAAAGCTCTGCACCCCGCTTCCTCTCCCCCCGTTTCATTGTCCTTTGTGCTCTCCAGACATGAAGGAGATTCCGTGCTCTCTAGCCATGCAGGACCCATATCCATGCACTCAAGCCTCACAGGATCCATCTCTGAGCGGGATCCGGATCACCAGCGTTGTTGGGCCCCTAACCCAACGGCCGACTCTCGGTTTTCATTTCCAGACGCGCCTTGGCGGTGGGCGGCGGCAAGGAGACAAGGCAGGGAGTGGAGGGGAGGGGACATGAGGGGATGGCAGGGAGGGGAGGGCAGGAGGACGACGGCCCAAGGGGACGACGAGAGCAGTGCACGACTAAGCGGAGTGGCAGCAGGAGCAGAGGAGAGGAGTGGAGAGGAGCGGAGCGGAGCTGGTTGCGACAAAGCATGGAAAATTGCACAATAATGTGTTAGTGGGCGACACTAGCCCTCGAACCTGGGACACGCGCCATCGAAGGTGGAGGCGGGCCCGCCAGTCAGAAAACATGCCACCTGTCAGCGCACTATGCACGGGGAGCACTTCACGGAATTTTTTAGCAGGTCCCACATGTCAGTCTGTTTGATCAAAACTTGCATGCAGTGCATGGCTAGTTCACGCGCTAGTTCCGAAAAAAGCCCATTGATCCAAACTTGAATTGTCAGTTCTGCTTCTTCTCCCCCGTCTCCTCGTCTCCTCGTAGTGGCAGTTCCGCTTTGTCTCCTCGTCTCCTCGCAGTGGCAGTTCCGCTTCGTCTCCCTCGTTTGTTATCCTCTTCTTCTTCTCCTTGCAGTGGTAGTTCTTTTCTCTTCCTCAATCAAAACATTCCTGCACGTAAGCCATGGCCAGTAGCCAGATGAAGACGAACTGGTCCGATCTCCTGGCCGACCCACTTCGCAAGATCGCCGACTATTTGCTGGAGAAAGAGGAGTACGTCGACACCTATGCTGCTTGTCGGGAAGTCTGCACCGATTGGCGCCGCACTTTAAAGGTGCCCGAATTCCATCTCAACAACTGGATCATGATAGATCACACACTTCCAGACATTGGCAACTTCACCTTCCTCAACCTCACCACTGGTCGTTGCTTTAGGACAAATCTAATCGACGTCCATCGCATGTTCACATTCACATCCGATATTTATTGTCATTTTCCATTGTAAACATCTTAGTGCTAACTGATGCCCTCTTCTTCCAAAAGATTCTACTTCGTCGGTGTTTCTCGTGGCGTCATCGTGCTTGCTCAGAGGGTGGAGCCATACCAGATTCGGCTTCTGAACCGAATCACTCATAAGTCTAACACTGAGTTTCAAGCAAACATACCATCTGATCTTCTGCAATCTGTCATCGTGATGAAGTCCCTGATGATGGTGTTCGTTTGCACTGATTATCTAGATCATATTACATGGGCCGATGAGAGCACCCCAACGGGGCAAATCAATGGATCATTTGGAGAAGGATTGTATTCGCCACCTCCTGATACGCTTTTGGTCTGCATTACGGCATTCCGAGGGGAAGTATATGCATTACTTGATAATGGAGACATCTTGTCGACCAACATCCAGTTACAGCAGTGCGCGAGCACTGTCACGATGGCCAAAATAATTTCGGCCCCAGAATTTGAACAGGTAAGAAGAACCTACAATTTTTACCTTGTGGAATCAGATGGTGATCTACTTCTTGTGTTGAACGGGGATTTCGCCAAAGGGCAACCGGTGTTGTACCGGGTGGACACGGAGAACCGCTCTCTCGAGGCCGTCGGCGACATTGGAAGTCGTGCCCTCTTCATTGGTTACAATCGGTCTATCTCCATTGACACCAGGTTACACCCCACAGTCAAACCCGGTTGCATATACTACAGGAATTATATCAGACTGTACGATCATGAGGTTCAAGCCTGGGAAGAGGAACCAACAATTGTAATGTATGGCTTAAGTTTGGAACATACATCGAGGCCTTACCCTCTGGACGAGATACTGGCAGCACAATGCAGACGGAGAGAGTTCTCTGAACATGTGTTGCAGCACGTGGGAGCCGCCGCCGACGAAATATATAGGGGAGAATGAATCCTATATTCATCCTAGGTTATTTGCTAGCATTTTCAGGTCTATTTTTCAAAGTAGAAATTTGTACTGTATTTATATTATTTCGATGAGCAGTATGCGTATTACCTTTCAAACAAAATTGTAATGTATTTAAATTTAGTACTTTTAGAATTCAAAGTATTTATTTTTAGTAGCTTCTTCCAGAATTCTCCGTGTTCTACATGGGCATCAGCTTAGCGCCGGAATTCAGGTTCCACATGGAAAATTG
This sequence comes from Avena eriantha, assembly GCA_910589775.1. NCBI lineage: Eukaryota > Viridiplantae > Streptophyta > Magnoliopsida > Poales > Poaceae > Avena > Avena eriantha. Next base: position 5,834 of record CAJUXJ010000991.1, read on the forward strand.
CACAATAATGTGTTGGTGGGCGGCACCACCCCTCGAACCTGGGATGCGCGCCGTCGAAGGTGGAGGGGGCGGGCCTGCCAGTCAGAAAACATGCCACGTCAGCATCCCCTGTTTCTGATGCCCTTTAAAAAAAGAAAACATGCCACGTCGTTATCCCCTGTTTCTGATGGTGTTGCTACACTCGACGGTACATGGTGGCATATAAATAATATTGTATAAACATAAGGGCACAATCGTCAACATTTCTAAAATGAAACCCGGTCCCGTTTCCTACTTGTCCTGGTACATTGCCCGATGAGGTTGATAGCCACGACCGATCTTTTTAATACGTTCGCACTCTTATGTTGAGAAGGGAAATAAAGAATGAGCTGTTAATGCAACGAGTGTCGAATTATTATCCTCTAAGGAAATGGGAAATGGTTATTTTCACGCGTGCCCGTAGTCCAAACCTACTGTTAGTCTTTCACTCCCCTTCTCTCACTAACCACAGTTCACCTTGCGCAGCTCCTCCGCGCCGCACCGACTAGGGTAACATGGCCCCGCCTAAGCCGCCGCAATATCCGCCGAAACTAGGGTATTTAGCCCCTCTAAGGCAGGCCATGAAGCTCTACTTCAACGCCGGGCTCCCATTGCCCTGCCATGCGGATGATTTCCCCGAATGTGCCGAATCAGCCGCGGCGGCGACTGCGGCTTCGTCGGCGCCAGATGCGGCAAGCAGGGCCAAGAGAGCGATGTGGAGAAATCACGCGGCGGCATTACGGCATGCTCTAGGCAGTGGGAACAAGGTACGTATCAAATCGTTCATGAGAGCATGCCACCACCGAGGGTACACACCCTCGAATAGGATAGCGCCAAGGTCTAGGAACTCTCGCGTCCACGCTTTGGTGCGGACTACCTTACCTCAGTGGGGGAGGCTGGGGGCACGCCGTCTGCGGCAAAGACGCTCCATCCTACGCACCGTCGGAGGCCATACCGTGGCGGCGACCAAGCGTCTACACTCAGCATGCTGGATTGTTCAACAACCGGAGCCGGCGGCAGGCATCAGCTCAGCCCCGGAATTCAGGTTCGAGTTCACACAGACCTATGATCCCGAGAAGGAGATGCCGAATTTCAGTTTCGAAGAAATCATTGCGGTGGCACGGATGGTCCAACTGAACCAGGACTGGCGTATGGAAACCGCTCGTGCATGAACGATGCAGATTTCTTGTAGTTTGGCGGGAAGGCAATAGATCAGTTTGGGTTAAATGATCAAAGAACTTATGTCCTCTCAAGGCAATTGGCCAGCCAACTTTTCTGGTGGAGATCTGTAGTTTCTTCAGTGTAGAATAGTTAAGTTCAGACTGAAGAATGGCTTTTGTAGATGAAATGCTGACGAATTGTTCTATAAACTAGTAGGAAGTTTAGCCCACTTTTGTGTAGGTATAAGACCCTTTTGTATGGAAGTACTACTGTTGTAAGAAAATACTATCAAGTATCTATTTTCTTCAATTACTAGTCATGGTTCAATCCAGTTAACTGGCATCTTTTTATCCCAGACTACAGATTTTGCGTCTGCTATCTGTGCTGTAAACCATTTTTCCTTTGTCTTGTGTTGCCTGGAAAATGGTCCTGCAGTTCAAAGTGTTACAAATGTAGCTACCTTGTACTTGAAGAGGAGATGGACTACATTTTCCTGGCATCCACATAATTGAGATTGCTCATTGCCAGACCACCCTCTTTTCATGAGGTTGTCCTTGGTTATTCACAGAAATTATAAAGCATGGTGTTCAACTACACCGATTCAAACTATTACACACACACACACACTACATCAAATTCATTACCCACACATATTACATTGATTCAAACTATTACACACACATACTACTTCAAACTATTACACACACGTACTACATCGATTCAAACTATTACACATTTTTAGTCGATGCTAACTTCCTGCTACGCTCTCCATACTACAAATTCATTAGCCACACATACCACGGTAATTCACTAGAGCTCTGTTTTCACTCGAGGGAAATCAGAACCACCAGCTCGTCCATGCCCGGTCCCCCCACCGAAACTGTGTGCGCCGTCGCGAAACGATGGTGGTCATGTGCCATCGATCCTTCTAGGCCAACACTGCAGGCGACGAGGATGCTTTCTGGCAGCCTCTTCGGGGCCCTGAATGCCATGTACCGATTCCAGAACCTCCTCTAGGTGGATGATGACCCGGTGCTTCCAGCAAAGCTGTCGCCCTGTCCAGCTTGGAATCTGCACCTCGTACATCTTAGTAACGGTGTCAGGATCTTTCAGCCATGCCTTTACCTCGATGACCCATCTGTCGCTCGGTGGCACGATTTCCACCAACACGTCGCCAAGGCTACTGACGACCTGCTTGAGGGCCTCCGGCTCCCAAGCATCCAATGGGAGGCCGTCAAAGCTGAGTTTGGAGAAGAAACAAAGCTGCCCCAAGCGATCGTCCCACCCACAGGTGCGATGCCAACGCATGAAGCTCATTTTCTCCCCGTAGCACTCGAAAGAACGGGAAGAATCCAGAACACGCTCGGTGCCTGAGTTGTGCTCGAACCGGACGAAAAAATTGAATGGCGGCGCGCATACCTCAATGTTAACCTCATTTCGTCTGATCCCAAAACGAGACCTGAAAGCCGACAACAACTCTACCAACGACACGGCGGGACGGACGCCCAGCACGGTGGCCATGAGAGCGTGGTCGTCGAACTGCTGTGCCAGGGCTACCATGCCTAGGGTGCACGGCAGCACGCGACTTCCCGAGGCCAGTCGACGGCCTAGATCGCCCGACGGGACGTGCTCCGCCATGCGAGAAGGACTAGCCAGAGGCAAGATATTAGTCCAGGGACGCGAAGCTTCGATACGGCGGACGATGCAATGGCCACGGCTGCGAGCTTCGATTAGAGGCGTGGGAGGTTGACCGGACATGGCGGGGACACAAATTATATCAAGTGCAAGCTCCGATCTGAGACGAGCAGCCGGAGCTAAGCAAATGTTATGGGGAGGGGAGCAGGGGAGAAGACCAGAGCAGAGCAAATAAATAGATCTGGTCCACTCAGGGATCTAGTCCACGCAGGGGTAAGCTAGTCCACGACCGCAAAAGATAACGGGGAATACTAACATGGCGGGCCAAGAAGAGTTGACCTAACGGCGGTATTTGAGTTCAACCATTTTTTGTCTGGGTCAAACAACCGTTTGGCCGTTAGATTTGTATTCACCCCCATTTGGCCCTTCTGGACAATTGACGATTCTACTATGGCCCCTCCGCGCGATTGATGACAACTCGGGTACCGTGGTGCGCTCACCTACCAAGTTTGGTACCGCAAATAAACATTCTCTACAAAGACATGCAATGACACTAGTGGATCCATGTGGTTTAGGAAAGGAACACACATGCAATGACACTAGTGGTGGTCATTGAAGAGAACACACATGCAAATGACTCAGGTGGATCCATGTGGTTTATGGAAAGAACACACATGCAGTGGCACTTGTCAACACCCAGATTTTTAATCCTAGATGCCTGTTATGCCATACATCGCAATCCCAGGATTACCATTTTTGCGAGACATAATAGAATTGGTACCACAATACATCATCCATTACAAACCATAATAAAGGTCTTACAAATAAAGTATCTCATGATCCAGTGTTGAGGGAAAACCTCTAGGGTGGCCCAATCTTTCACGATTCCCTTTTAAATCGAGGATGTAGTGCGGGGAGAGGAGGGAAGGATGATCACGACGAACGCACGCACGAAGAACGTGATGAACACACACACAAAAAACCATGATACACACCAATAGCTCATGCCAGCGGTAACCGGTCCGGCGCAATCCCTAGGATCGGCGTCGGGCGGAGGACTCTCTCTCGAACCGGCACGACGAGATGGGAGAGTCGGTGAGATCTTGATGTCTAGGCAAAGGGACTCCGATGCCTAGGCCTTGTACAACATGGAGGCACGATGCAAACTCCAACGAGGTTTGGGGATATTGGTGCTCCTTGGTCAAGGAGCATGAGGCAAGAACTAGATAGATCCACAAAGGGGTTTCCACTACTTCCAATATCATGCCTAGGGTTTACAATGGAGGTGGGGGACTATATATAGGCCAGCCACTTAAACAGGTGTACTTTAGGAATAAAAGACAAGTTCTGGACGGACTAAGGGGTACATGGGTCGTAGGCCCAAAGTCCTTTTTATGCCTGGCGTCGGTCAGACTGGAGACTCTGGTGTGGTGGACCGGAGACTCCGGTCTAGGCTAGAGATTCCGGTCAGTCTCCGGACCAGCCTCCGGAGGGGCCTTCAGATTGTCCCATGGCCCGGTGCAGGGGTCAGAATGGAGAGTGGGCCGGATTCTCCGGGATCTTCAGGCCGGAGACTTTGGTGAACCGGAGACTCCGGTGTGCACAGACCGGAGACTCCGGTCTGAGCAGCTCCAGCGGCTTCTGCTTCACGCTCTGTTCCTTGTTCTCCATCCTTGGGTGCTTGGGGATGTGTCAAGGCTTTGTACCTGATGATGCATAGAGTAGTTGCATGAAGTAGCACACCATCCAAGGAGGTATCAAATTGGCATGAGGAGAGGAGCGAGTTCACCCTATCTTGTAGGAGTTTGGCTCGGGCACGAGTCATGGGTCCACTTGGGGGACTTGTTGGTGTAGATGTAGGAGCGTCCGTAGGGCGGGCTGCATCAGCTCCCCCCCCTTGGGAAAGAGTCGTCCTCGACTCTTCATGGTTATCATCTTGAACACCTCCATGGTAGGGTGAGAGATCCTTGACATTGAATGTATTGCTTGCAAGGTACTTGGAGGTCGGTATGTCGATGATGTAGGCGTTGTTGTGGATTCTTTTGAGGACCTTGAAGGGACCATCTCCTCTTGGATTTATCTTGGAGTCCCGTTCCTTGGGGAAGCGGTCTTTGCTTAGGTGTATCCACACAAGGTCACCTTCTTCAAAGATCATCTCCTTCTTGTTCTTGTTTAACCTTGAAGCTTGACGAAGGACTTGTTGTTCGATAGTAGCTCTTGTTTCTTCATGAAGTTTCTTCATAGCTTGTGCGTGCTTCTCAACGTCCATGTTCGTGCGCTCATGGAGAGGTAGTGGTAGAATGTCAAGCGCGGTGAGGGGCTCGAAACCATAGACGGTCATGAATGGACTCATCTTGGTTGGTGAGTGCTTGGCACGGTTGTAGGCGAACTCGACATGGGGAATGCATTCCTCCCAATCCTTCAAGTTCTTGATCAACACACGTAGGAGAGTTCCAAGGCTTAGGTTGACAACTTAGGTTTGGCCATCGGTTTGGGGATGCGACGCGGATGAAAAGAGGAGATTGACGCCGAGCTTGTCCATGAGGGTATTCCATAAGTAGCTCATGAATTTGACGTCGCAGTCGGAGACGATTGTTCTTGGCACACCGTGAAGACGAACTTTCCCTGAAAAACAGATTTGCAACATGTGAAGCATCGTCGGTCTTATGGCACGGTATGAAGTGTGCCATTTTGGAAAAGCGATCCACGACAACAAAGATAGAATCATGACCATGCTTAGATCTAGGCAATCCTAACACAAAATCCATGCTAATGTCGGACCAAGGTGTATGAGGAATAGGCAATGGCATATTAAGACCATAGGGATTAGCTTGCGACTTAGCTTGAACACATGTCGTGCATCGTTGAACGTAGTGCTCCACGTCGCGCTTCATCGTGGGCCAAAAGTAATGAGTGGAGAGCATGTCCAAAGTCTTGTCACGGCCAAAGTGACCCATAAGGCCTCCATCATGAGATTTTTGGAGAAGCAAAAGTTGAAGCGGCGATTTCGGAATGCAAAGTTTGTTTTGTTTAAAGACAAAACCCTTATGCAAATAGAAATCATCAACTCCTTTGTCAATGGAGCACTTTGCGAAAATTGGTTCAAAGAACGGGTCAGAAGCATACAAAGATTTTATTTCCTCAAGACCCAACACGTTGATTTCAAGTCTCGTAAGAAGGCTTGTTTGCTTGCGAGACAAAGCGTCCGCAACTACATTATCTTTGCCCTTCTTATACTTGACTATGTACGGGAAAGACTCCATGAACTCAACCCACTTAGCATGTCTCTTACTCAAGTTGGCTTGGCCTTTGAGATATTTCAACGACTCATGGTCGGAATGTATGATAAATTCCTTGGGCCATAGGTAGTTTTGCGAAACTTGAAGGACACGAACTAAGGCAAAAAGCTCTATGTCATAAATTGGATAATTTAGGCGAGCACCATCGAGTTTCTCGCTATGGTAGGCTATAGGACGTCCGTTTTGCATAAGGACTCCTCCAGTGCGAATACCACTAGCATAGCACTCTATCTCAAAAGTTTTTGTGAAATCCGGTAATGCAAGGAGAGGTGCTTCGGTGAGCCTCTTTTTAACTTCATCAAAAGCTTTTTGTTGTGCTTTGCCTACACGAAGGTGACATTCTTTTTCGTCAACTCATTGAGAGGGCATGCCATGGTTGAAAAGTCTTTCACAAAGCAACGATAGAAACCGACCAACCCATGAAAACTTTGGAGTTCACTCACATTTGTTGGGATGGGCCAATCTCGTATGTCCTTTACCTTGGAAACATCAACTTCAATTCCCTTCGAAGAAACGACAAATCCAAGAAAAATCAGCTTGTCTTTAGCAAAAGTGCACTTGGGAAGATTAGCATAAAGCTTTTCATGTCGAAGGATTTGCAAAACTTCCTTGACATGTGTTATATGGTCCTCAAGTGATTTTCTATAAACAAGAATATCATTGAAATAGACAACAACACTTTTTCCAATGAGAGAACACAAAATGTGATTCATAAGGCGCATGAAGGTGGATGGGGCATTAGATAAACCAAAGGGCATAACCAACCATTCATATAGACCAAGTTTGGTCTTGAAGGCAGTTTTCCACTCATCACCTTCAGCCATGCGTATTTGATGGTAACCACTACGAAGATCAATTTTCGAAAAAATAGTGACTCCACACAACTGATCAAGCATGTCATCGAGACGTGATATGGGATGTCGATAACGCACGGTGATAGCATTGATTGGACGGAAGTCCATGCATAACCGTAAAGTATCATCCGTCTTTGGAACAAGAATCACGGGTACGACACTTGGACTAGTGTTAACTTGGATCAAACCTTTGGAGATGAGTTGGTTGATTTGACGTTCGATCTCCTTCGTCTCCTTCGGTTTCGTGCGGTAGGCGGCGCGGTTGGGAAGTGGTGCACCGGGGATAAGGTCAATGCGATGTTCGATGCCGCGAAGAGGAGGTAATCCATGTGGCAGCTCTTCGGGGAACACATCCTTGAATTCCTGCAAAACAATCATCAAAGATGGAGGAACATTGGTTAATTCTGTAGTTCCTTGTGCTAGTCCCTTTCAAAGGAGGACATAGTGCAAGATGGATGGGTTGTTCCAAACATCTCTCATCTCACTTTTGGTGGCAAGGAGAACACGCTTAGTTTTTCCACTCGAGTTTGGCTTGTGGCTCTCACTCACTATGAGGTGGTTCTCTCTCTCACTGCTCTTTTCACAAGTAGGTGTTGTGCTTTGCGCCCTCTCTAAAGCCTTTGCATTGTCCGCAATTATTTGGCTATGAGTCATTGGTTGCAAAACACATGTTTTGTTGAACCATTTGAAGCTGTATACATTGGTGCGACCATCATGTTGAGCAGCCTTGTCAACTTGCCATGGTTGACCAAGAAGCATGAGGCAAACTGTCATAGGAACCACATCGTGCTCAACCGTGTCTTTGTAAGGGCCAATGGCGAAGGAGACCGATATGGTATGCTTGATCTTCACGGGCCCTTGGTCACTTAGCCACTACACATGGTAGGGGTGCTTGTGTGGTTGGAGGGTGAGGTTGAGCTTCTCACACAACTCGGTGCTAGCAAGGTTGTGGCAACTCCCTCCGTCAATAATCACCTTGAGAGATTTGCCATTGATGCCGATTCGTGTTTGGAAGATATTGGAGCGTTGGTCTTCATGCTCTTGTGCATGAGTGGTCAAGATCCTTGTGACGACAAGCGATGGAGTTGCGTCATGTTCACACATGAGGAGTTCTTGGTCATCTTCCACTCGTTGCCTTGCCATTGCTTCCTTGACTCGGGCATCAAATTCATCTTCACTCAAGTACTCTTCAGCACCATTGTCATGGACGAACAAGACTTTCTTGTTTCCACATTTTGCCGACTTGTGTCCTTTACCTCCACACTTGTAACACTCACCATTGAAAGGTGTGTCACTCTTTACTTGTTTGCCACTTGGGGGCAGTTTTCCTTGAGGAAGTGTGGGCTTGAAGGAAGGTTTGGAGGTACTTGAGGTGCTTCCATCGAAAGTTGTTGGCTTAGCGGTTGAAGGTTTCTTGTAGGTGAAATACGTCTTGGGCTTTTTGTACTTGATGTCCTCTTGCACTTGACGTTCAGCCTTTGTTGCGATGTGCACAAGATCAACCATGGTGTTGTATGTTTGGAACTCGACGATGCGCTTGATTGGGTGATTCAAGCCAATAAGGAAACGTGCCATTGGTTGCTCCATGCGCTCATCAATGTTGGCGCGAATCAAGTTGAGTTCCATGTCCTTGAAGTACTCTTCCACGGTCTTTGTCCCTTGATGAAGCGATTGAAGGTTGTTGAAGAGGTCACGCGTGTAATGCGCGGGGACAAAGCGGGATCTCATATGAGCCTTCATGTCATGCCAAGTTGTGATTGGAGGTTCTTGTCTTGCATCACGAGCAACTTGAACTTGTTCCCACCAAAGGTTGGTGTAATCATCAAACTCAAGCAAAGCCATGGCGATCATCTTCTTGTTGCTATAATTGTGCATGCGGAAGATCTTGTCGACTTTGAGTGCCCATGAGAGGTATTCTTCGGGGTCATTGGATCTGGTAAACTTGGGCATTGTGAACTTGAGCTTGCCGAAAGTTTCTTCATCATTGCGGTCATTGTGATGAGCTTGGTGAACTTGTTGATGATCTTGTGGTTGATGAGGTGGAACTTGGTTCTCATGACCTTGTTGCGGAGCTTCCTCTTTCTCTTGGGGTGGTTGGTGATGTTGTTGAGGCGCTTGGGCCCCATGAGGTTGTTGAGGATGTAGAGCCTCGTGACGCGGTTGATGACGAAGAGGAGGCTCGTTCCTTGGTTGGTGACGTTGGTTAGGCATAGGGCCTCACGGAGAAGAACATGGTCATGAGCCTCTTGACATGGTGGGCATCACTCAATTTGGACCACTTGGTGCTCCAAGTTTTGGCGTGGTGGAGGAGGCGCTTCGTGATGACCATGGTGTCGGTGTTGACGTTCATGACAGTGATGACAAGGAGGAGGGTCTTGGAGAGCCTCACGTCGATGACTAGCTTGATTCTCCAAATTGGAGTCATCACTTGTTGTGTCAATGTGTCACGGTCGATGGTGGTAGACTTGCGGTTGCACTTGCGGTTGTTCTTGTGGTTGCTCTTGTTGGTTCACAAATGCCCTTGCATGATGATGGTGTGCTTCTTGCCTTGCTCTTAGCCTTGAGGAGAAATCACCATCGTAGCTTGACATTGCGGCGTGCCGTGGGGAAGGTACATAGTTCGAAGAACTTCCATCTTCAACCACGGGGGCATCATTGCGTCTTGGAGAACTTGGAGGTAGATCTTGTTGCGGAGGTGCATGACGACGCGAAGAACTTGAAGAGCTTGAAACACATGAACGCGGTCTTGCCATTCCGTCGATGAGGCGTCGAAGATTGTCATTTGTTTCAGCGACGGAGCGTTGAAGCGACTCATTTTGGTGGCCGAAGTTGTGATGCATTTCTTGCATTTGCCTTTCGAGGCCATCGAAGCGGTTGTCCATGTTCTTGAACTCGGCTTGCGTCTCACCAAATTGTTCATCTTGTCGCGTCTCAAGGGCTTGGCAACATTCACGGAACTCTTGTCGAACGATGAAGTGAGTCGCATGCGTCATGTATGGTCCTTGATCTTTTTCTTGGGGAGGTGGTTGGCTCGACTCACCGTGCCTATCCATCATGCAAAACACACAAGTATTCTATATGGAAGTGGAATATGGTGGTGTCAGCCTTGTACCTCACCTTGGGGATTGCACCAAACTAGAAACCACAAGTGAGAGCTATAAGCGTGCAAAGTGGAATTTCAAAGAAAACTCACACTAAAGAAAGAACTAACTCTCAAAAGCTTATTGGTGGTAGGTTAGGATTGTGGAAATCCAAAGAACCAACCAAAAGAAAAGGGATAGTCAAAAGTGGGTAGAATCCAATAAAACTCAAGTCAAAGGCGAAGGTCAACAACTCAAAGGGGTGACGGGAACCTACGACTATGTACACACACGTGGGGATAGTTGGGATTGACACGACTATGCAAATGAGCAAACAAAAAGTCCTAACGAAGACTAAGCTTGTTGTCGTGCCAATGTAAGGAGAGATCGTGGCTCGTTTGCAAAGAGCAAAAATGAGCAACGGATTTGTGCACTTTCCTTGGGCGCTCTTCTTTCTCTCTTGCTTACAAGCTTTGAGACTCTCTTTTGCAAGGGGAGACTATTTTTCTTTTTCTTTTGTTTTGTATCTTTTTCTTTCTTCTTTTTTTTGCTCTCCCTTGATGCTACCTAGTCACACTTGATATTGCTCTTGCACTCTCACTATCCAAGGAAAAATGCACAATGCTCAAGCAAACACAAGATGAGCCACTCTCACGGGATAGGTACACACAAAGGAAGATAGGGGTTAACAAGGTGACGCAAGTTATACCTTCTTTGATGATAATGAACTTGGCGCCGGTGGTGTGGGGTGATGTTCGTGGGCCGTGGTGTCGATGAGGGCGGGGTTTGTTGATGCGGAAGCTTGCTGTTAGTTGACGACACGTACACGGGCACAAACAAACAAGTGGAAATTAGCCAATGCAAGATTAGAGGCAAAACTATCAAAATCAGGCGTCAAGGCCGGAGACTCTGGGGTTTCAGGCCGGAGACTCCGGTGCAGGCTGGAGACTCTAGTGTCGGTAGGCCGGAGACTCTGTTGTGAGTAGGCTGGAGACTTAGGTGTAGGCCAGAGACTCCGGTGTAGGCCGGAGACTCCGGTGTGCAGGCCGGAGACTCCGGTCTGGAGTCAGATCACGAACTGCTCGAGTTCTTGAGCGGAAATCTTCGCCTTGGGGCCTCAAATCCGCGAAAAATAGGCCAAATTGGGCTGGGAAAACGTAGGATAAAGCTGGACCAACTCCTAAGACAAGGTTTGGTTGGATCAAAACCACAAATAACACTCCAAATCAAGAGATCGATCCAAAGGCAAATTTGGGTTGTTTTGGGGGGATTTTCGAATTTTTTGGTGGATAGAAGAAAACTTTGTGGGGGAAATCGTGAGCAACGAAGCTCTTGATACCAATATGTTGAGGGCAAACCTCTAGGGTGGCCCGATCTTTCACGATTCCCTTTTAAATCGAGGATGGAGTGCGGGGAGAGGAGGGAAGGATGAACACGACGAACGCACGCACGAAGAACGCGATGAACACACACACACAAAACCACGATACACACCAATAGCTCACGCCGGCGGTAACCGGTCCGGCGCAATCCCTAGGATCGGCGTCGGGCGGACGGCTCTCTCTCGAACCGGCATGGCGAGATGGGAGACTCGGTGAGATCTTGGCGTCTAGGCAAAGGGACTCCGGTGCCTAGGCCTTGTAGAATGCGGAAGCATGATGCAAACTCCAACGAGGTTTGGGGATATTGGTGCTCCTTGTTCCAGGAGCATGAGGAAAGAACTAGATAGATCTACAAAGGGGTTTCCACTAATTCCAATATCATGCCTAGGGTTTACAATGCAGGTGGGGGACTATATATAGGCCAGCCACTTAAACAGGGGTACTTTAGGAATAAAAGACAAGTTCTGGACGGACTAAGGGGTACATGGGCCCCAGGCCCAAAGGCCTTTTCATGCCTGGCGTCGGTCGGACCGAAGACTCCGGTGTGGTGGACCGGAGACTCCGGTCTAGGCCGGAGATTCCGGTCGGTCTCTGGACCAGCCTCCGGAGGGGCCTTCAGATTGTCCCAGGGCCTGGTGTAGGGGTCAGACCGGAGAGTGGGCCGGAGTCTCCGGGGTCTTTAGGCCGGAGAGTTTGGTGGACCGGAGACTCCGATGTGCGCAGATCGGAGACTCCGGTCTGAGCAGCTCCAGTGGCTTCTGCTTCACGGTCTGCTCCTTGTTCTCCATCCTTGGGTGCTTGGGAATGTGTCGAGGCTTTGTACCTGATGATGCATAGAGTAGTTGCATGAAGTAGCACACCATCCAATGAGGTATCAAAAATTGGCACGAGGAGAGGAGCGAGTTCACCCTAGCTTGTAGGAGTTTGGCTCGGGAACGAGTCATGGGTCCACTTGGGGACTTGTTGGTGTAGATGTAGGAGCGTCCGTAGGACGGGTTGCATCATCCAGTCTTAATACAATCAAAGCAGCGGAAAGTAAACGTAGTAGGGGCTCCATCTTCAGGGTCACAGGCAATGCCGACGATGGGAGATGATCCTAGTTGTCATAGACCTCCTGCTGTCCATCTTCCTGGTAGTCCTCCTCATAGTCTGGCCATGGGAATAGCCAGGGACAAAGCCATGAGTACTCTCTAAGTACTCACAAACTATCACTAACAAGTAAGGTAGTTCTAGTAGGAATCTTAAGCTCTAAGTTTATTTGCAAAAAGCTTGGTTTATTTCATAAGGAGTTCAAAAGTAAAGAACCTAATGTAATCACTTAAGTGGGAACCTAGTTTTCATGTCCACAACCCTGTTGTGGTCAAGTCAAAGTCATAGTTCAGTTCACAAGTCATTTTTTAAAACATCTCACATCGGAACAGTATGGCCACTCTAACTGTCCATAACCACGGACGCGGCTATTCGAATAGTTTGACACTCTACAGAGGTGGTGCACTTTCACCATAAAATTCGATACATCTGTCAGGGATAACCCTGAATCATCATACTTAGTATGTGGATAATCAATCCTAACCTTTCAATTACACACTCTTGTATAGGCACCTCCCCTATGAGCTTGGCCTCCCAGCCATGGCCATCTTCCATCCTGGGCACTGTTAGGTGGACATTCACACTCACGAGGTAGCCTCAGCTCAGCCTCTTTCCCGCGAGGGAACCCATACTAAGGCATATAAACTTCCAGTTAAGCCCTACCCAATTCAGGTATTGTGGTTGTACGGTAAAATTGGAATTGTATCACATCCGAACCGAACCATCAGTTTTTATAAACGGACAAGTCTTAAGCCTCAACATTTTCATCATCAACCATTGTGTTTCTCAACACATGTCAAAACATTTCGATAGAATGAACCATCATTCCAAGGTTTTCATAATCATTTTCACCAAGTATTCCCATCAAAATTGATCAACTTTTATGCGTAGCACTAGCCACTAAAGTTGAGGGTATTCACTAATGAGGGGTGCTAATCACGTGTAACTATCCAAAACTAGTTTTATGCCTTTTAATGGCATCTAAGTATAACTACTTAGGCCTATTCTTATACTCTTTATGGTATCTATCCTATTTTTCCAATACTCACAATTTACTAACAAAAGGTAAAGAACTTTGGTAAAAGTAAAAGAATAAAGCTTGCAAGTAAAACTTGGGATTGGTATAATCAAGGTTGCATAACCAAAGAAGGCCTCATGCATCTTGCATAGGTTATCATGTTTGCAAGTGTTAGCTTGCATAGTTCTAGCTTGCCTTGAGTAGTGCAGTGGTTGAAGTTCTCTTCTGGGTGACATAATGATCCAGTCTTAATACAATCAAAGCAGCAGAAAGTAAATTTAGTAGGGGCTCCATCTTCAGGGTCACAGGCAATGTTGACAATGGGATATGATCCTAGTTGTCATAGACCTCCTGCAGTCCATCTTCCTGGTAGTCCTCCTCATAGTCTGGCCATGGGAATAGCCAGGGACAAAGCCATGAGTACTCTCTAAGTACTCACAAACTATCACTAACAAGTAAGGTAGTTCTAGTAGGAATCTTAAGCTCTAAGTTTATTTGCAAAAGGCTTGGTTTATTTCATAAGGAGTTCAAAAGTAAAGAACCTAATGTAATCACTTAAGTGGGAACCTAGTTTTCATGTCCACAACCCTGTTGTGGTCAAGTCAAAGTCATAGTTCAGTTCACAAGTCATTTTGTAAAACATCTCACATCGGAACAGTATGGCCACTCTAACTGTCCATAACCACGGACGCGGCTATTCGAATAGTTTGACACTCTACAGAGGTGGTGCACTATCACCATAAAATTCGATACATCTGTCAGGGATAACCCTGAATCATCATACTTAGTATGCGGATAATCAATCCTAACCTTTCAATTACACACTCTTGTATAGGCACCTCCCCTATGAGCTTGGCCTCCCAGCCATGGCCATCTTCCATCCTGGGCACTGTTAGGTGGACATTCACACTCACGAGGTAGCCTCAGCTCAGCCTCTTTCCCATGAGGGAAACCATACTAAGGCATATAAACTTCCAGTTAAGCCCTACCCAATTCAGGTATTGTGGTTGTACGGTAAAATTGGAATTGTATCACATCCGAACCGAACCATCAGTTTTTATAAACGGACAAGTCTTAAGCCTCAACATTTTCATCATCAACCATTGTGTTTCTCAACACATGTCAAAACATTTCGATAGAATGAACCATCATTCCAAGGTTTTCATAATCATTTTCACCAAGTATTCCCATCAAAAGTGATCAACTTTTATGCGTAGCACTAGCCACTAAAGTTGAGGGTATTCACTAATGAGGGGTGCTAATCACGTGTAACTATCCAAAACTAGTTTTATGCCTTTTAATGGCATCTAAGTATAACTACTTAGGCCTATTCTTATACTCTTTATGGTATCTATCCTATTTTTCCAATACTCACAATTTACTAACAAAAGGTAAAGAACTTTGGTAAAAGTAAAAGAATAAAGCTTGCAAGTAAAACTTGGGATTGGTATAATCAAGGTTGCATAACCAAAGAAGGCCTCATGCATCTTGCATAGGTTATCATGTTTGCAAGTGTTAGCTTGCATAGTTCTAGCTTGCCTTGAGTAGTGCAGTGGTTGAAGTTCTCTTCTGGGTGACATAATGATCCAGTCTTAATACAATCAAAGCAGCAGAAAGTAAATTTAGTAGGGGCTCCATCTTCAGGGTCACAGGCAATGTTGACAATGGGATATGATCCTAGTTGTCATAGACCTCCTGCAGTCCATCTTCCTGGTAGTCCTCCTCATAGTCTGGCCATGGGAATAGCCAGGGACAAAGCCATGAGTACTCTCTAAGTACTCACAAACTATCACTAACAAATAAGGTAGTTCTAGTAGGAATCTTAAGCTCTAAGTTTATTTGCAAAAAGCTTGGTTTATTTCATAAGGAGTTCAAAAGTAAAGAACCTAATGTAATCACTTAAGTGAGAACCTAGTTTTCATGTCCACAACCCTGTTGTGGTCAAGTCAAAGTCATAGTTCAGTTCACAAGTCATTTTTTAAAACATCTCACATCGGAACAGTATGGCCACTCTAACTGTCCATAACCACGGACGCGGCTATTCGAATAGTTTGACACTCTACAGAGGTGGTGCACTTTCACCATAAAATTCGATAGATCTGTCAGGGATAACCCTGAATCATCATACTTAGTATGCGGATAATCAATCCTAACCTTTCAATTACACACTCTTGTATTGGCACCTCCCCTATGAGCTTGGCCTCCCAGCCATGGCCATCTGCCATCCTGGGCACTGTTAGGTGGACATTCACACTCACGAGGTAGCCTCAGCTCAGCCTCTTTCCCACGAGGGAACCCATACTAAGGCATATAAACTTCCAGTTAAGCCCTACCCAATTCAGGTATTGTGGTTGTACGGTAAAATTGGAATTGTATCACATCCGAACCGAACCATCAGTTTTTATAAACGGACAAGTCTTAAGCCTCAACATT
Source organism: Avena eriantha (assembly GCA_910589775.1). NCBI lineage: Eukaryota > Viridiplantae > Streptophyta > Magnoliopsida > Poales > Poaceae > Avena > Avena eriantha. The sequence goes on from CAJUXJ010000991.1 coordinate 21,803, forward strand.
TTCATCATCAACCATTGTGTTTCTCAACACATGTCAAAACATTTCGATAGAATGAACCATCATTCCAAGGTTTTCATAATCATTTTCACCAAGTATTCCCATCTAAAGTGATCAACTTTTATGCGTAGCACTAGCCACTAAAGTTGAGGGTATTCACTAATGAGGGGTGCTAATCACGTGTAACTATCCAAAACTAGTTTTATGCCTTTTAATTGCATCTAAGTATAACTACTTAGGCCTATTCTTATACTCTTTATGGTATCTATCCTATTTTTCCAATACTCACAATTTACTAACAAAAGGTAAAGAACTTTGGTAAAAGTAAAAGAATAAAGCTTGCAAGTAAAACTTGGGATTGGTCTAATCAAGGTTGCATAACCAAAGAAGGCCTCATGCATCTTGCATAGGTTATCATGTTTGCAAGTGTTAGCTTGCATAGTTCTAGCTTGCCTTGAGTAGTGCAGTGGTTGAAGTTCTCTTCTGGGTGACATAATGATCCAGTCTTAATACAATCAAAGCAGCAGAAAGTAAATTTAGTAGGGGCTCCATCTTCAGGGTCACAGGCAATGTTGACAATGGGATATGATCCTAGTTGTCATAGACCTCCTGCAGTCCATCTTCCTGGTAGTCCTCCTCATAGTCTGGCCATGGGAATAGCCAGGGACAAAGCCATGAGTACTCTCTAAGTACTCACAAACTATCACTAACAAGTAAGGTAGTTCTAGTAGGAATCTTAAGCTCTAAGTTTATTTGCAAAAGGCTTGGTTTATTTCATAAGGAGTTCAAAAGTAAAGAACCTAATGTAATCACTTAAGTGGGAACCTAGTTTTAATGTCCACAACCCTGTTGTGGTCAAGTCAAAGTCATAGTTCAGTTCACAAGTCATTTTTTAAAACATCTCACATCGGAACAGTATGGCCACTCTAACTGTCCATAACCACGGACGCGGCTATTCGAATAGTTTGACACTCTACAGAGGTGGTGCACTTTCACCATAAAATTTGATACATCTGTCAAGGATAACCCTGAATCATCATACTTAGTATGCGGATAATCAATCCTAACCTTTCAATTACACACTCTTGTATAGGCACCTCCCCTATGAGCTTGGCCTCCCAGCCATGGCCATCTGCCATCCTGGCAACTGTTAGGTGGACATTCACACTCACGAGGTAGCCTCAGCTCAGCCTCTTTCCCACAAGGGAACCCATACTAAGGCATATAAACTTCCAGTTAAGCCCTACCCAATTCAGGTATTGTGGTTGTACGGTAAAATTGGAATTGTATCACATCCGAAACGAACCATCAGTTTTTATAAACGGACAAGTCTTAAGCCTCAACATTTTCATCATCAACCATTGTGTTTCTCAACACATGTCAAAACATTTCGATAGAATGAACCATCATTCCAAGGTTTTCATAATCATTTTCACCAAGTATTCCCATCTAAAGTGATCAACTTTTATGCGTAGCACTAGCCACTAAAGTTGAGGGTATTCACTAATGAGGGGTGCTAATCACGTGTAACTATCCAAAACTAGTTTTATGCCTTTTAATGGCATCTAAGTATAACTACTTAGGCCTATTCTTATACTCTTTATGGTATCTATCCTATTTTTCCAATACTCACAATTTACTAACAAAAGGTAAAGAACTTTGGTAAAAGTAAAAGAATAAAGCTTGCAAGTAAAACTTGGGATTGGTATAATCAAGGTTGCATAACCAAAGAAGGCCTCATGCATCTTGCATAGGTTATCATGTTTGCAAGTGTTAGCTTGCATAGTTCTAGCTTGCCTTGAGTAGTGCAGTGGTTGAAGTTCTCTTCTGGGTGACATAATGATCCAGTCTTAATACAGTCAAAGCAGCAGAAAGTAAATTTAGTAGGGGCTCCATCTTCAGGGTCACAGGCAATGTTGACAATGGGATATGATCCTAGTTGTCATAGACCTCCTGCAGTCCATCTTCCTGGTAGTCCTCCTAATAGTCTGGCCATGGGAATAGCCAGGGACAAAGCCATGAGTACTCTCTAAGTACTCACAAACTATCACTAACAAGTAAGGTAGTTCTAGTAGGAATCTTAAGCTCTAAGTTTATTTGCAAAAAGTTTGGTTTACTTCATAAGGAGTCCAAAAGTAAAGAACCTAATGTAATCACTTAAGTGGGAACCTAGTTTTCATGTCCACAACCCTGTTGTGGTCAAGTCAAAGTCATAGTTCAGTTCACAAGTCATTTTTTAAAACATCTCACATCGGAACAGTATGGCCACTCTAACTGTCCATAACCACGGACGCGGCTATTCGAATAGTTTGACACTCTACAGAGGTGGTGCACTTTCACCATAAAATTCGATACATCTGTCAAGGATAACCCTGAATCATCATACTTAGTATGCGGATAATCAATCCTAACCTTTCAATTACACACTCTTGTATAGGCACCTCCCCTATGAGCTTGGCCTCCCAGCCATGGCCATCTGCCATCCTGGGCACTACATAGGTGGACATTCACACTCACGAGGTAGCCTCAGCTTAGCCTCTTTCTGCAAGGGAACCCATACTAAGGCATATAAACTTCTAGTTAAGCCCTACCCAATTCAGGTATTGTGGTTGTACGGTAAAATTGGAATGGTATCGCATCCGAACGCAACCATCAGTTTTGATAAAGGGCCAAGTCTCAAGCCTCAACATTTTCATCATCAACCATTGTGTTTCTCAACACATGTCAAAACATTTCGATAGAATGAACCATCATTCCAAGGTTTTCATAATCATTTTCACCATGTATTCCCATCTAAAGTGATCAACTTTAATGCTTAGCACTAGCCACTAAAGTTGAGGGTATTCCCTAATGAGGGGTGCTAATCAAGTGTAACTATGCAAAACTAGTTTTATGCCTTTTAATGGCATCTAAGTATAACTACTTAGGCCTAGTTTTATACTCTTTATGGTATCTATCCTATTTTTCCAATACTCACAATTTACTAACTAAAGGTAAAGAACTTTGGTAAAAGTAAAAGAATAAAGCTTGCAAGTAAAACTTGGGGTTGGTATAATCAAGGTTGCATAACCAAAGCAGGCCTTATGCATCTTGCATAGGTTATCAAGTTTACAAGTGTTAGCTTGCATAGTTCTAGCTTGCCTTGAGTAGTGCAGTGGTTGAAGTTCTCTTCTTCTTTGTAGTACTCCTCCTCCTCGTATCCCGGGTTGGTACTATTGTCTATAAATGAATACGAGGTACATAATCACCAAACAATACTTAACTACTTCTATTTAGCACACAAAGGTTCACACTAGATGATCTAGCATCATCACAATCATCACATGAAATACGAGGTAATATTCTCCAATTAAAATTTTCTCTAATACTTGGGAATGTGAGTTAAAGTGGTGGTCACATTTTGTAAAGTTTAATATTACTATTTAATAAAATCAAAGGGACTAGAAATGCCTATATAGCATTCTTTTGGTACTAGTCCAAGATCACTGCATGTAAACCTAAATATTTTTACATATTCAGATAGATCTTGTCAAATGTGATTTTTGAGAGTTGGAATCAACTCAAAAGCATTTATGGTTGATTTTTGAAAAATGTTTGAAGTTGGAAAAGTCTCTATCTTGTTATTTTTGGTATAGGTGATCTATAATTTCAAAGGATTTGAATCCAACGGGCTCGGATAGATAATTTGAATACCTTTCTAACAAAATTAGAATCATGAAATTTGGTTTAGTGAATCTCTTTGAATTGATTTTTGAATCTACTAACAGAATCTAATTTTAACTAAAATGAAATAAATCTATTTGAATCTTCGGGATCTATATGGGAAACTAACTGAGCTGACCCAATCTGCACAGTGCGACGTGGAGGGCTACTGACAGAACGGTCCGACGCGTCAGCGACTAAACTAAACCAAAATGGTAAGTTTCAATCTGGGCCTTGCGATTAGAGCGCGATCGACGGCTGAGCATCGTCGTCTCCGTCGCACAGCTCCGGCGAGACTGAACCCTAATCACGACGGTGGGGGTACGTGGGGGCTCACCAGGGCTCCAACTAAGGTCGTGATGGGGGCGAACGACGTTGTCGACAACGGCGGTTCGAATGGTGGTCGCAGCTCCTAGCTCCGGTTCCTCTTCTCCTCTGCAATCCGGTGAAATTCCAGTGATGTGGTCCTCGCCTTGCTCCGGGGAGAGGTGTGAGAGGTGTCTGAGAGAGAGGGGAGTGAGACGGTGTGGAGAATTGGGGCTGGGGTGGCCTCTATTTATACACCGGCGAGAGGGACAGAGCGGGATGGCTCGGCCTCGTCGGCCACGGTGGTGCAGTGAGCTATAGGGATGAGTGAGGGTAGGGGTCGATGCGGTGCTTCAGGGCGATCTTCATGCGTGTGATGGCATGGCAAGGGGCGGTCGAGAACGGTCAGGAGCGGTCCATGCTCTGGGCGAAACGGCGGCATTTCATACGGCGCATAGTCGCTACGGTCCACGCAGCGGCGAACAGGTGTGTCTGGGGGGTAGTTGGGGTCACGGTGAGTACGGGAACACGCGGTGAGGGCGAGGCACGACATGTGTGCGCGTGTCGGCTGTGGTTCTCTAGCGCGCTCTCAGCATGGCAGATAGAGAGGTTTGCGCGGTGATTACGGCTAGTCTACGGCTTGCCTGTGGTCGAGGGGTGGACAGAGGGTGGCGGTGGTGTGGCGCATGTCTCCTGGGTGTCATGGGAGAGGGTGGCGCGGTCTGTGGCGAGTGGTCCTTGGTCGTCCGATGCGGCGAGCTTCAGGCAGCGCTGCACTGGCACGAACGGCAAAAGGGGAGCTGTCCACTTCGCTGCTAGACACTGGGGAGATAGGGGAGAGAAATGGGGCACTAGTGGCGATTGATCACTACTCAGAATAGTAGAAGTTAGGCAGTGGTTTTCTAGTGTCTGCAAGGTGCACGACCAAATGGCCGCATGAATTTAAGTTTTGAATTTTTGGATGAATTTTGGTGAGTGTTCTGAGTACTTGCTTGATAGTCTAAGGTTTCTTGGGTTTGCCAAGGTGAATTGATTTGAGTGGTTTTTGAAAAATGGTGATCTATGCATATGAACTTGATTCAATTTTGCAATGTCCTTTAAATATATTTGGAATTTGTTTCTATTAGTTTGCAAGGTGGGCCTGGGTCCATATTTACTTGGTCTAGCAAGGGGTGAAAAGAATTGGGAAAGTTTCTGTTAGAAATCTTTTACTAGAAACACTCAAAGTGGTCTAGTGGATAATCTTGGTCAAAATGACCATTTGCTAATATGATTCATATTTGATTTTTTTATTTTGTTTGTAAATGGAATAGACGGTGTAGTACTCATCTTTAGACCATTCCTTATCATTTGTAGCAATCAAACATGGCAATTACACTCATTCCTACACTAATGCAATTCACACATACACTCATATTAGATTTAATAAGAAAAGTTTTTGTTAACCCTAAACTTGGGCGATTAGAACTTGATAATCTTGATTAATATTTTTGGGGTGTTACAACACTGGTGGTGTGTTATGAAAAGAACACACATGCAAAGACTCTAGTTGTGGTTCCATGTAGTTTATGAAAAGACCAAACATGGAATGACTATAGTTGTGGTTTATGAAAAGAACACACATGCAATGACTTTGGTGGATCCATGTGGTTTATGAAAAGATCTAACATGCAATGACACTGGTGGTGGTTTATGAAAAGAACTAACATGCAATGACACTGGTGGTGGTTTATGAAAATAATACACATGCAATGACACTAGTGGTGGTTTAGGAAAAGAACACACATGCAAAGACATGCAATGACACTGGTGGATCCATGTGGTTTATGAAAAGAACAAACATGCAATGACTCTAGTTGTGGTTTATGAAAAGTACACACATGCAATGACTCTAGTGGCAATGACACTGGTGAACCCATGTGATTTAGTAAAATAACACACATGCAATGACAGTAGTAGTGGTTTAGGAAAAGAACACACATGCAATGTCTCTAGTTGTGGTTTAGGAAAATACAAACATGGAATGACTCTAGTGGTGGTTTATGAAAAGGACACACATGCATTGACACTAGTGGATCCATGTGGTTTAGTTAAATAACACACATCCAATGACACTAGTGGTGGTTTAGGAAAAGAACACACATGGAATGACACTAGTGGATCCATGTGGTTTAGGAAACGAACACACATGCAATGACACTACTGGTGGCCATTGAAATGAACACACATGCAAATGACTCTGGTGGATCCATGTGGTTTGTGGAAAGAACACACATGCAATGACACTATGGTGGTTTATGAAAAGAACACACATGCAATGACTCTAGTTGTTGTTCCATGTGGTTTATGAAAAGAACAAACATGCAATGACTGTAGTTGTGGTTTATGAAAAGAACACAGATACAATGACTCTAGTGGTGGTTTAGGAAAGGAACACACATGCATTGACACTGGTGGTGGTTTATGAAAAGAACACACAAGCAAATGACACTGGTGGATCCATGTGGTTTAGTAAAATAACACAGATGCAATGACACTAGTGTTGGTTTAGGAAAAGAACACACATGTAATGTCTCTAGTTGTGGTTTAGAAAAAGAACAAACATACATTGACTCTAGTGGTGGTTTATGAAAAGGACACCCATGCATTGACACTGGTGGATCCATGTGGTTTAGTAAAATCACAGATGCAATGACACTAGTGCTGATTTAGGAAAAGAACACACATGCAAAGACATGCAATGACACTAGTGGATCCATGTGGTTTAGGAAAGGACACACATGCAATGACATTGGTGGTGGTCATTGAAAATAACACACATGCAAATAACTCTGGTGGATCCATGTGGTTTATGGAAATAACACACATGCAATGACTCTGGTGGTGGTTAATGAAAAGAACAGACATGCACTAACACTGGTGGATCCATGTGATTTAGTAAAATAACACACATGCAATGACACTAGTGGTGGTTTAGGAAAAGAAAAGACAAGCAATGTCTCTACTTATGGTTTAGGAAAAGAATAAACATGCAATGACTCTAGTGGTGGTGTATGAAAAAGGACACACATGCATTGACACTGGTGGATCCATGTGGTTTAGTAAAATAACACACATTGAATGACACTATTGGTGGTTTAGGAAAAGAACACACATGCAAAGACATGCGATGACACTGGTGGATCCATGTGGTTTAGGAAAGGAACACACATGCAATGACACTGGTGGTGGTCACTGAAAATAACACACATGCAAATGACTCTGGTGGATTTATGTCGTTTATTGAAAGAACACACATGCAGTGACACTGGTGGTGGTTTATGAAAAGAACACACATGCACTGACTCTAGTTGTGGTTCCATGTGGTTTATGAAAACAACAAACATGCAATGACTATAGTTGTGGTTTATGAAAAGAACACACATGCAATGACTCTGGTGGATCCATGTGGTTTATGAAAAGAACAAACATGCAATTACACTGGTGGTGGTTTATGAAAAGAATACACATGCAATGACACTAGTAGTGGTTTAGGAAAAGAACACATATGCAAAGACATGCAATGACACTGGTGGATCCATGTGGTTTAGGAAAGGAACAAACGTGCAATGACACTGGTGGCGGTTAATGAAAAGAACACACATGCAAATGACTCTTGTGTATCCATGTGGTTTATGGAAAGAACACACATGCAATGAATCTAGTGGTGGTCTAGGAAAATAACACACATACAATGACACCGGTGGATCCATGTGGTTTATGAAAAGAACAACCATGCAATGACTCTAGTTGTGGTTTATGAAAAGTACACACGTGCAATGACTCTAGTGGTGGTTTAAGAAAATAACACACATGCAATGACACTGGTGGACCCATGTGATTTAGTAAAATAACACACATGTAATGACACTAGTAGTGTTTAGGAAAAGAACACACATGCAATGTCTCTAGTTGTGGTTTAGGAAAAGAACAAACATGCAATGACTCTAGTGGTGGTTTATGAAAAGTACACACATGCATTGACACTAGTGGATCCATGTGGTTTAGTAAAATAACACACATGCAATGATACTAGTGGTGGTTTAGGAAAATAACACACATGCAATGACACTGGTGGATCCATGTGGTTTAGGAAAGGAATACACACACAATGACACTAGTGGTGGCCATTGAAATGAACACACATGCAAATGACTCTGGTGGATTTATGTCGTTTATTGAAAGAACACACATGCAGTGACACTGGTGGTGGTTTATGAAAAGAACACACATTCTATGACTCTAGTTGTGGTTCCATGTGGTTTATGAAAAGAACAAAAATGCAATGACAATAGTTGTGGTATATGAAAATAACATAGGTGCAATGACTCTATTGGTGGTTTAGGAAAAAAACAGGCATGCAATGACACTGGTGGATCCATGTGGTTTAGGAAAGGAACACATATGCAACGACACTGGTGGTGGTTTGTGAAAAGAACACACAAGCAAATGACACTGGTGGATCCATGTGGTTTAGTAAAATAACACACATGTAATGACACTAGTGGTGGTTTAGGAAAAGAACACACATGCAATGTCTCTAGTTGTGGTTTAGGAAAAGAACAAACATGCATTGACTCTAGTGGTGGTTTAGGAAAAGGACACACATGCATTGACACTGGTGGATCCATGTGGTTTAGTAAAATCACACATGCAATGACACTAGTGGTGGTTTAGGAAAAGAACACACATGCAAAGACATGCAATGACACTAGTGGATCCATGTGGTTTAGGAAAGGACACACATGCAATGACATTGGTTGTGGTCACTGAAAATAACACACGTGCAAATTACTCTAGTGGATTTATGTAGTTTATTGAAAGAACACACATGAAGTGACACTGGTGGTGGTTTACGAAAAGAACACACATTCAATGACTCTAGTTGTGGTTCCATGTGGTTTATGAAACGGACAAAAATGCAATGACTATAGTTGTGGTTTATGAAAAGAACACAGGTGCAATGACTATTGGTGGTTTAGGAAAACAACAGACATGCAATGACACTGGTGGATCCATGTGGTTTAGGAAAGGAGCACATATGCAATTACACGGGTGGTGGTTTATGAAAAGAACACACAAGCAAATGACACTGGTGGATCCATGTGGTTTAGTAAAATAACACACATGCAATGACACTAGTGGTGGTTTAGGAAAAGAACACACATGCAATGTCTCTAGTTGTGGTTTAGGAAAAGAACAAACATGCATTGACTCTAGTGGTGGTTTATGAAAAGGACACACATGCATTGACACTGGTGGATCCATGTGGTTTAGTAAAATCACACATGCAATGACACTAGTGGTGGTTTAGGAAAAGAACACACATGCAAATACATGCAATGACACTGGTGGATCCATGTGGTTTAGGAAAGGACACACATGCAATGACATTGGTGGTGGTCACTGAAAATAACACACATGCAAATCACTCTGGTGGATTTATGTCGTTTATTGAAAGAACACACATGCAATGACACTGATGGTGGTTTATGAAAAGAACACACATGCAATGACTCTTGTTGTAGTTCCATGTGGTTTATGAAAAGAACAAACATGCAATGACTATAGTTGTGGTTTATGAAAAAAAACACAGATGCAATGACTGTAGTGGTGGTTTAGGAAAAGAACAGACATGCAATGACACTTGTGGATCCATGTGGTTTAGGAAAGGAACACACATGCAATGACACTGGTGGTGGTTTATGAAAAGAACACACAAGCAAATGACACTGGTGGATCCATGTGGTTTAGTAAAATCACACACATGCAATGACACTAGTGGTGGTTTAGGAAAAGAACACACATGCAATGTCTCTAGTTGTTGTTTAGGAAAAGAAAAAACATGCATTGACTCTAGTGGTGGTTTATGAAAAGGAGACACATGCATTGACACTGGTGGATCCATGTGGTTTCGTAAAATCACACATGCAATGACACTATATAGGGGAGCCCGTGTTACAAAGTTATGGCACACCCTTGGTTAAAGCTAGATGCTTCTTTATTCCCTTTCTTGTTATGGCACACCCTTGGTTAAATCACACATGCAATGACACTATATGAGGGTACTGATACATTGCAAATGTATCTATAATTTTTGATGTTCCATGCTTAGTTTTCTCCACTTTCTTGTGTTTTGTTACAACTTTGGAGTACTTTTATTATGATTTCCTGGACTAACCTATTAACAAGAGCCACAGTGCCAGCTGCCTATTTTCTGCTATTTTTGGTTCCAGGAAAGTCAGAAAATGAATATTCTCGGAATTGGACGGGACAAAAGCCAAAGTGCCTATTTTTCCGGAAGGGATCAAGTGCCACAATACGAGACGGAGAGGGGCCAGGGGCCGGCCACACCACCTGGCCGCGCGACTAGGCTTGGCCCGCGCCAGGGGGTGGTCTGGTCGACCCCATCACCCCCTCGGCCTCTCCTTCCGCCTATAAGTTGCCCTCGGGAGGAAAACCCTAGGTACCCGATAAAAAATACACGAAAGAGTCTATAGCCGCCATCGTCTCTGTCCCTAGATCGGGGGGGATCTGAAGCTCTTCCCGGCACCCTGCCGGAGAGGGGAATTCACCCTGGAGGCCTTCTTCATCACCATGCAAGCCTCCGGTGTGATGCGTGAGTAGTTCATCCTTGGACTACGGATCCATGTAGTAGCTAGATGGCTGGTTTCTCCTCCTTTGTGCTTTCATGTTTAGATCTTGTGAGCTCCGTTCATGATCAAGATCATCTATTTGTAATCCATACATGTTGTGTTTGCGGGGATCTGATGGATATTGAGATGCTATTTCAGATTGATTATTGATTCTATCATGTCTTTGTTATTTGAGATCTTGCATGCTTTCCGTTGTTAGTTGCTATCTTGGCCAAGTAGATGCTAGCAACTCCAAGAGTTAGTATTTATGCTCGATAGTGGGTTCATGCCTCCGGTAATTTGGGGAAGTGACAGAAATCTCTAAGGTACTAGATGTGCTGTTGCTACTAGGGAGAAAACAACGATCCTTTGTTCATAGAACAATTGTATTGTTTACTTTACACGCAGTTCGTAAAGCAATAATCTGTTGCTTGCAACTTAATACTGGAGGGGGTTCGGATGATAACCTGAAGGTGGATTATTAGTCATAGATGCAGTTGGATGGCGGTCTATGTATTATGCTGTAATGCCCAATCAAGTCTCAAGGGAGTCAAGATGATTAGTATATGCATGTATTGCTTTCTCGGTGTTTGTCAATTGCCCCGCTGTAATTTGTTCACCCATCATGTTATCTATCTAACGAGAGCCACCTCTAGTGAACTATGGATCCCGGTCCTTTTTCTTTACATACAATCTGCAACTGTTTTCTGCTTTGTATTTACTTTATGCAAACTTTTACTTCTTTCCATTCGATACGTTTAATCCTTTGTTTTCCACAAAACACGGTGAGATTGACAACCTCATCGCAAGTTGGGGACAAAGTTCTGTGGTTGTGTTGTGCAGGTCTCCACGTTGCTACTAGCACCGGTAGTGCGCCCTACCAAAGCTCAGCTAGTAACATCTTTGGGGTGTTTCCTTGCTCCTACTGGTTCGATTAAACCTTGGTTTCATAACTGAGGGAAGACTTGCTGCTATATTCATCGTACCTTCCTCTTGGGGTTCCCAACGAGCTCTACGTCGAAAGTCGAGCGCATCAAGATTTTCTAGCGCCGTTGCCGGGGAGTCAAGGACATCTTCACAAGGGGAGTCCCTCATAACCAATCTCTTTACTTTGTTGTTTTTGTTTTGCTTAGTTTCTTTTTGCTTTGTTTGCTTGTTTTGTTCTTCAAAAAAACACAAAAAAAATTAGTTCCTTTCTTAAGTTTCCTTTATGACTAGCTCTGCTCCAATCACTATTTCATTATGGATAGCTCACTCAGTTTCCTATTTGGGAACAATTTTATGACTGCTAAGGTAATAGATGAACCTCCGCCTGCTAGAACCTCCATGGAAGAAGAAATTGCTGAACCTGAAAGCTCATTAGATGAAAAAGAGGAGGAGAGTGATGGCCAAAAGGAGGAAGAATGGATCTACCCATGCCTACCTTCTAATGGGAGTAACTCTTTATCCCTTACATTATTTTATTGTCCCCCATGCTTATCAAAGGAGGGTGAATGTTATGTTCCCGAGGATTCTTTCGAAAATGTTTATAATAAAGCTCTAGTTCTTGTAGATAATGAAAAGAATGCCTTATGTGATAGTTATATTGTTAATTTTATTCATGAGGCTACTGAAAATTATTATGAGAGAGGAAAATATGGTTGTAGAAGTTTTTATGGTAATGAAACACCTCTCTATGTGCTGAAAGTTTTGAAGTTACTTTTGTTTTATCTTCCTATGCATGTCACTTTGTTCTTTGTGAATTTATTTGCATACAATATTCCTATGCATAGGAAGTGGGTTAGACTTAAATGTGTTTTTAATTTGCTTCTTGATGCTCTCTTTTACTTCAATTCATATTTCCTATGAGAGCATCTTCTCAAATTTTTATGCCTAACTTAAAGGCGTTAAAGAAAAGTACTTGTTGGGAGATAACCCAAGAGTTTTAGATGAGTCTTGGAATTTATTACCTCTGTAATAACCTCTCCTTATCCTTTTTATTTGCTTTTTGTGCCAAGAGTAACCTCTAATGAGAGTGAAGTAATGATTGGGAAAGTTGCTGTCCCGAAACAGATTTCTGTGCTTCACCGTAAAAATTCCTGAGAGAGCTCTTACGTTGGATTGAGCTGTAATTTTTTGTGATTCTGCCCCAGGTTGTTATATAACTTTCGTTAGTTTAACACGTTTTGATTTTAGCAACATAAGGTCTTCGAAAAAATTCGTCTTTACCTGCTGGTCTGTTTTGACAGATTTCTGCCATTTTCTGCATTTGCTTCTTGTTAGTTCCTTCTTGAGTTCCTTTGGGGAATTGAGCTTTTAAGGGAAGTGCTACAGTAGCTAGTACTCTAATGGAAGTTTATTTGGTGTTAGAACTGAACCTTGAGACTTATTTTCTTAAGTGCACTAATGTTGCTAATGAGATTGTATGAAGTTTTGTATGAAGGAAAAATTTCAGGTGTATGGAAGGAGTGAGTAATGAGATGAAGGATGGACTAAAGCTCAAGCTTGGGGATGCCACGCGTGTCACCCCAAGAAATATCCAAGAAGTACAAGCGTCAAAGCTTGGGGATACCCAAGGCATTCCCCTTCTTCATCAATAAAAATCTCAGGTTTCTTCCAAACGCTTCATTTTTATTGTTTCATGCACAGTTGTGTTTTTCTTGGAGCTTCTTCTTTTTCGTTTTTGTTTTGGTTTTTAGTTTTCTTGGTTTGCTTAGTTTTCTGAATAAGTTTGTTGGACCCCCTCTTTCACACTTTGGTTTGCAAATAGTTTGGTTTGGTTTGGAAAAGAGTAGGAAAGTTCATGCTTATGTGGTAAAAAGAGCTCGTTTTTGACTGTGGCCTATGCTCTGTCATGCCATGCTTGATATTGTTTTGGCTTTATGCTTAGTATTCTCTGCTGTAGCATGACTTGTTATAAACAATTGAGATTACTTAATGTGCCTTGGATGAATCATGCGTTGTTTTAGCATATTAAAGCATAGTATAGTGGTATTCTCCTTTGATGCTTTATTTGGGTTGACTTGGCACATGCTCACACCATGTTATGACTATCTCAAGTCACCATAGCCTTTATGATCCTTTAGTTTTCAACTTGTAGTATCACTTTATGATTTGATCAATGATGTTTTGTCGCTCTGCATTATTATGGCCATTATTGCTCTCTTAGTTTGTCGCTCCCAGTCTTTTGCTAGCCTCCACAACAAAGTATGAGTTCCACTCATGCATCCAACTCCCTAAACCAAGTTATTCCAAAGAGTCCACCATACCTACCTATTAGATTATGCTATTCCAAGTATATTCATGCTTTTGTTTACCTTCCACTTGTTATGAGAAAACTAGTGATTAAAGCTCTCACGAACTTGATGGCAAACTTTACTTTATTGCCTCTAATAAACTTGAACCATTGGGTCCTTCTTTGTTGCGTATATGCTTGCGCTTTATAAGTTAAAATTAGCAAAACCATGTTTCATGGGGAATGCTTTCAACATTGCACTTGTACTTTGTACCACGTTGATATTATGTTCTTTTGCTTACGGATCCCGGCGGTGTGAAATAAAAGTGGAACTTGTAAGATCATGGACTTTGTATGTGTGTTAGATAAACGCCTGGGCCGCTAGCCTAAGCCATGCCTAATCATGGTGGAAACTTGCAGCATCACCATAATGAGCACTCTATGAAGCATCGTCAATAATAACCTATGCAAATAGCAAATAAAAAGATCGCTGAGATGCTCATTGTCTGCTTGCCTTGTCATTTTGATTATGGGAAAGCTCCCGTACCATGTGCAAGGGGTACCCCGTTGGCGGTTCTTAATGATACACATATACTTACAATGACAAGAGCTTACTCATGACTAAAGTTAAGTAGCATGAGGATCGGTCTTCGTAAGTAAGGGGCATGATATTTCGGTTTATAACTTGTCAAGCATATCCTCTTAGTTGTGTCACTTTAACCTTAATCGCCTTCAAGATGCTTATGATAGGGGCAATGAGAGCTGGAAACTACAAGTACCATAATTTTTGGAAGCTCTTTATGAGACTTGAATCCCTACTTCCTTTTACAAAAGGCTTTTCTTCCACCATTATATTGAGTCTCCACCTTCTATCTTTATGCACCTACTTTGAAAGCATAGTGGCCATTCTTAGTTCTATGTGCATTGTCCCAAGACTAGTTGATTGATGCATAACTTGTTATTGCTTGTCTGAAACTATTGTATCTAGTCACTCTTATGAACTTTGAAGGTGTCCTATGCATTTATATTTGCTACTCTATTGAGGGACAAGCTGAATACTTTTATGCTATGTTTTCTTTATGTGAAACAAACAAACGTCTTGCAAAGCATTGTTATTCATGAATCTTTTTTTGTGTCTTTTCATGTTGCATCATAGTTTCTTTGCTTATTGCTAGAACTTTGTCTTTCATGTTATGATTGAAGTACTATGATCCCAGCTTTGAGTGTTTTGCAAATACTTTGATCAAGTCTTTGATGGTGCATGTCACCTTAAAAATTCTTTCTTTTTATCACTTACCTACTCGAGGACGAGCAGGAGTTAAGCTTGGGGATGTTGATACATTGCAAATGTATCTATAATTTTTGATGTTCCATGCTTAGTTTTATCAACTTTCTTGTGTTTTGGTCCAACTTTGGAGTACTTTTATTATGATTTCTTGGACTAACCTATTAACAAGAGCCACAGTGCCAGCTGCCTGTTTTCTGCTGTTTTTGGTTCCAGGAAAGTCAGAAAATGAATATTCTCGGAATTGGACGGGACAAAAGCCAAAGTGCCTATTTTTCCGGAAGGGATCAAGTGCCAGAATACAAGACAGAGAGGGGCCAGGGGCCGGCCACACCACCTGGCCGCGCGGCCAGGCTTGGCCTGCGCCAGGGGGTGGTCTGGCCGACCCCAGCACCCCCTTGGCCTCTCCTTCCGCCTATAAGTTGCCCTCGGGACGAAAAACCTAGGTACCCGATCAAAAATCCATGAAAGAGTCTGTAGCCGCTGCCGTCTCTGTCCCTAGATCGGGGGGATCTGAAGCTCTTCCCGGCACCCTGCCGGAGAGGGGAATTCACCCTGGAGGCCTTCTTCATCACCATGCAAGCCTCCGGTGTGATGCGTGAGTAGTTCATCCTTGGACTACGAATCCATGTAGTAGCTAGACGGCTGGTTTCTCCTCCTTTGTGCTTTTATGTTTAGATCTTGTGAGCTCCGTTCATGATCAAGATCATCTATTTGTAATCCATACATGTTGTGTTTGCGGGGATCCGATGGATATTGAGATGCTATTTCAGATTGATTATTGATTCTATCATGTCTTTGTTATTTTAGATCTTGCATGCTTTCCATTGTTAGTAGCTATCTTGGCCAAGTAGATGCTAGCAACTCCAAGAGTTAGTATTTATGCTCGATAGTGGGTTCATGCCTCTGGTAATCTGGGGAAGTGACAGAAATCTCTAAGGTACTAGATGTGTTTTTGCTACTAGGGAGAAAACAATGATCCTTTGTTCATAGAACAATTGTATTGTTTACTTTACACACAGTTCGTAAAGCAATAATCTGTTGCCTGCAACTTAATACTGGAGGGGGTTCAGATGATAAGCTGAAGGTGGATTATTAGTCATAGATGCAGTTGGATGGCGGTTTATGTATTATGTTATAATTCCCAATCAAGTTTCAAAGGAGTCAAGATGATTAGTATATGCATGTATTTCTTTCTCGGTGTTTGTCAATTGCCCCGCTGTAATTTGTTCACCCAGCATGTTATCTATCTAAGGAGAGCCACCTCTAGTAAACTATGGATCCCGGTCCTTTTTCTTTACATACAATCTACAACTGTTTACTGCTTTGTGTTTACTTTCTGCAAACTTTTACTTCTTTCCATTCGATACGTTTAATCCTTTGTTTTCCGCAAAACACGGTGAGATTGACAACCTCATTGCAAGTTGGGGACAAAGTTATGTGGTTGTGTTGTGCAGGTCTCCTCGTTGCTACTAGCACCGGTAGTGCACCCTACCAAAGCTCAGCTAGTAACACCTTTGGGGTGTTTCCTTGCTCCTACTGGTTCGATTAAACCTTGGTTTCATAACTGAGGGAAGACTTGCTGCTATATTCATCGTACCTTCCTCTTGGGGTTCCCAACGAGCTCTACGTCAAAAGTCGAGCGCATCAGGTACCTGCATAATATATAGACAAACATGGCCAGCATATATTTTATGTCGGCCGGGATAAGGCTAGGGAGATGCTCCACGGGCCGTGTTACTCCATAGGTCGGCCTGCCTTGAGGTGACCCGACCAACACTTGCTTTGACCATGTCGTACTCGGCTAACTCGGCCTTTATACCCCAGCGTTACCCTCCCTAGGGGTATCCCCCCAACATTAGTCCCCGAAGCTGGTGCGGTCTTTGCAAGTTTAGTTGTTAAGGCCACATCAGGTTCCCATATCCGGATCTTTGCCTCTTTGGCCGAGTTACTCCCTAATCCAGAGTTTTTTCTCTTGCGTTGCCTTGGCTCATTCCGAGTTTTTCCTCGCTGGCCGGGTCTTTTGCTCGCATATCCGGGTTACCTTCCCTTCTCTCGTACGCTTCCCCATGTCCTACATGGAGGGTAATCATTATCTTGCCTCATCTTAAGGGTCACGCCCATTTACTGCGCCAGTTACTGTTGCAATGTCAGGAATAACTACGGTGCACGTCCCTTCACTGCAGTGCCTCATTAACTGTAAGAACACGTCGCGTCTTGGGATCTTTTGCTCCCTGTGGCCATTGTTGTGGCCGGCCTCTAATTGGGTGGTTCGGTCGCGTACATGCCCATTGCATGTGGCAGGGCAACCGCAAAGGATCCCATTACGCGCCCTCACGCGCGGTTAAGTAGGGGGCTGGGGGCAATCTTGGGGAAGTTCGCAACACATTGCGCGCTCCCCTTCCTCCTTTCTTCTTTGCTGCGATGCTACTGCCACCACTGCTTCTACTCCAGTGCTACGCTGCTGCAATCACGTCCAGATACTCCCAGCGACCGCGCCGCCGCCTCTGTTCAAGATCTCCACCATGGGGCCCTTCGCTTCCAGGTTCCCCGCCTCTGGCTACCTCTACTCCGACCTTGTCCTCGAGGACCTCGACTTCACCATGACTGAGGAAGAAGCTGGCGTGGTCCCTCAGCAGGAGGAGGAAGACGAGGGACGCGAGCGTGACTGTTGGGATGGTGTGTTCGTCTACGAGGACGATTTGGATTGGCTTTACGCCACGCGCCGCATCCCTGTCGGCGTCGCATGCCGCCTCGCCGCCGACGAGGTTTCTCCCTCTCCCAATCTAGGGGAGTAGGTGGTTTTCCTCTCCCACTTTCAGTGCGGCTTCGGCCTTCCTGTTTCCGATTTCTTTTTCAATTTCATCTCCACCTACCAATTGCAACCACACCATCTCCCAGCCAACGCCATCACCTCTCTATCTTCTTTTTCCTCCGGCATTGAGGGGTATGTCGGCCTCTGGCCATCAAAAGAGATGTGGATCAAGTTCTTCTGTCTGTGGAAGAACTTCGTTCCGGACAAGCATCTCACCTCGGTGGAGAAGCATCTGACCCAGCGTGGGGAAGCCTCCATCTCTCCCCGCAAGGGCTCTGCATCCCCTCGGGTCACCGGGCTCAAGTCTTGCAAGGGCTGGGCCCGGACTTTCTTCTACGTCCGGAACACCATGGACAAGGACTTGATCCGGCTCCTCCCCTTCAAGCTTGGAGTCCTGGACACCTCTTTGTGGGAGAACATTTCTAAGCGACCCACAGCTCTAGCGAACCAGGTTGACCGTCGGATCAAGGAGATGCTCAAGGAGAAGCTATGGGGGGAGGATATCATGATCACCTTCATTCGTAGCCGGGTCTCCCCTGCAGAAACACGCCCACAAGATCTGCTATTTGAGCGGCCCCCTCGACCCCCACTGGACTTTCTCCTTCGAGCTTGATAACTCGGCGGTATACCGCCGGGTTAAGGCCATTTTCAACGTGGAGAAGGAATTCTCCGAGGCTTGGGAATGGGGGCTTGCACCCTACACCCGGGACAATCCTCATCCAAAGGTAAACTTCTTACTTACAGGTTTTCTGGGTCTTCTTGATATGCCGAACAACTTTCTTAACTTAACCCATGTTGTTTTATTCTCAGCAATTTCTCCAGCAGCCACTAGAAGATGGCTAGGAGCTGGCGAACAAGTGGGTGCCGGACCACGCCGAGGCGGACGAGGTGGAGTCTGATCCGGAGACCTTTATGCCTACTCTAGACACCTTCAAACGCACCTCTGGTAAGGCCTCTTCTTTAAGGGATTGGCCAGATGACGATGACTCGGATGTTGAGCTTCTTGAGGTACTTGACCTCGTGCCCATCTCTTACGCTTTCCCGGTTATGTTCGAATCTTTAGCTAACCCGGCCAGTCAGGTCCACGAGGTTCCCCCCTTGCCACAAGTGGTACGGTCCCTGCTCCCTCCCAAAAGCACACGGCTACCTCGACCGCAGCTTCGGAGGCGCGGCCACCCAAGAAGAGGTAGAAGAAGTCTGGGGTGAAGGCCTCTACCAAACCAGTGGCCAAGAGCACAGTCCGGAGGGCACCCAAACCTTGGGCCCCTCCAACCTCAGATGAGTAAGTATTTCTATGTCCACTCTTGGGTTTTTCTATTTCTGCCTTTACCTTTGCTTCTTATATGTTTTATCTTTCTCTTCTTGACTTGGTGCTCTTTTATATTTCAGAGCTCCTAGGGTCATTCCCCAGAACGGCTCCGGCATTGCCTCTACGATCCGGAGTAGTCCTTCTCCCCCCTACGACGACGACGCTCGCCCGCTCAGTCCTATTCAAGAGGGCTTCGCGGCTGCGCCTGATCAGAGCCCTTCCCATCATGAGGAGGGCAATGTCGGCGTGGGGGTTAGTGGGGCAGCTCAGGATACGGTTATGTCAGATCATCCTAGCTCCTCTTCTCCGGCGCCAGCACGCAGTTCTGGGGTGCCAGTCTCATCGGCACCGCCCCAATCAAGTTTTTCTTCAGCACCAGTTTCCTCTGAACCAACAGCACCAGCACTAGCAGTACCAGCAGCACCAACAACACTAGCATCAGCAGCACCACTAGCCCCAACAGCACCAGTAGCACCAACAACACCAGCATTAGCAGCACCACCATCATTAGGAGCATCAACAGCAGCATCAGCTCCAGCACCAACCTCGGCACCAAAGCCAACAGCAGCAACAACCTCCACCAAGCCTCCAAAAAGGAAAGCTCCGTCAGCCGCCTCCAGATCTATGGTGTCCATTGCAGACATTTTTCAGCCAGCTTCCTAGGCGCTGTCTAGACCAGCAGCTTCGGATCTTCCCCAGCACTCCGGATCATCCGACAAGCTCAAGAAAGCTATCGGGCCAGCCAGGGGCATAACTTTCGAGTCTCCCACTGCCGGATCAGAAGGTAGTAGGTATCTGGTCCTGCATACTAGTCCTATTGCAGCCCAATCTGCGAGGCGAGAGGCCCATGTCAAAGTCTTGGTGGAGAGTCACTCTCCCAGCTACGAAAGTTACAGTCCACTGCTCCTGGAGTACGTGACCAACTGGAACAACGCTGAATTTATTGATCCAAAGGATGATCTGCCAGAGAAGTTCGTCCTAGCGGAGTTCAGTGCCTAGATGAACTCCGCCACCAAGGCCATCTCTTTGGCTGGCCGGATGATGGAGGTAACCCTATTCCTCCGCTGTGGTACTTTATATGTATGAACACTTGTCCCTGAGCCTTCGAGGGACTAACTTGTTACTCAGTCTAGTTACTGTGTGGTTGGTCTATATATAGACCCCCACCTCTATTGTAAACCCTAGGCATGATATTTGGAATTAGTGGAACCCCTTGTGGATCTATCTAGTTCTTGCCTCATACTCCTTTGAAAAAGGAGCACCAAATATCCCAAACCTTGTTGGAGTTTGCATCGTGCCTCCGCGTTGTACAAGCCCTAGGCATCGGAGTCCCTTTGCCTAGACATTAAGATCTCACCGAGTCTCCCATCTCGCCGTGCCGGTTCGAGAGAGAGTCCTCCGCTCGACGCTGATCCTAGGGATTGGGCCGGACCGGTCACCGCTGGTGTGAGCTATTAGTGTGTATCGTGGTTTTGCGTGTGTGTGTTCATCACATTCTTCGTGCATGAGTTCATCATGTTCATCCTTCCCTCCTTCCCCTGCACTCCATCCTTGTTTGAGTGAGATTCGTGAAAGATCGGGCCACCCTAGAGGTTTTCCCTCAACAGTCTTCCATAAGTAGCTCTTGAATTTGATGTCGCGGTCGTAGACGATTGTTCTTGTCACACCTGAAGGCGGAGAATTTCCCTGAAAAACATATTTGCAACATGTGAAGCATCGTCGGTCTTATGGCAAGGTATGACGTGTGCCATTTTGGAAAAGCGATCCACGACAACAAATATAGAGTCATGGCCATGCTTAGATCTAGGCAATCCTAACACGAAATCCATGCTAATGTCGGACCTAGGTGTACGAGGAATAGGCAATGGCATATCAAGACCATAGGGGTGAGCTTGCGACTTAGCTTGAACACATGTCGTGCATCGCTGAACGTAGCGCTCCACATCACGCTTCATCTTGGGCCAAAAGTAGTGATTGGAGAGCATGTCCAATGTCTTGTCATGGCCAAAGTGACCCATGAGGCCTCCACCATGAGATTCTTGGAGAAGAAAAAGTTGAAGCGATGACTTTGGAATGCATAGCTTGTTTTATTTAAATAGAAAGCCCTTATGGAAATAGAAATCATCAACTCCTTTGTCATTGGAGCACTTTGCGAAAATTGGTTCAAAGAACGGGTCGGAAGCATACAAAGTTTTTATTTCCTCAAGACCCAACACATTGATTTCAAGTCTCGTAAGAAGGCTTGTGTGCTTGCGAGACAAAGCGGTCCGCAACTACATTATCTTTTCCCTTCTTATACTTAATAATGTATGGAAAAGACTCCATGAACTCAACCCACTTAGCGTGTATCTTGCTCAAGTTAGCTTGGCCTTTGAGATATTTCAACGACTCATGGTCGGAATGTATGATAAATTCCTTGGGCCATAGGTAGTGTTGCCAAACTTGAAGGACACAAACTAAGGCAAAAAACTCTTTGTCATAAATCGGATAATTAAGGAGAGAACCATCAAGTTTCTCGCTATGGTAGGCTGTAGGATGTCCGTTTTGCATAAGGACTCCTCCAATGCCAATACCACTAGCATCACACTCTATCTCAAAAGTTTTTGTGAAATTCGGTGACGCAAGGAGAGGTGCTTTGGTGAGCCTCTTTTTGAATTCATAAAAAGCTTTTTGTTGAGCTTTGCCCCACACGAAGGTGACATTCTTTTTGGTCAATTCATTGAGGGGAGAAGCATGGTCGAAAAGTCTTTCACAAAGTGATGATAGAAACCGGCCAACCCATGAAAACTTCGGAGCTCACTCACATTTGTTGGGATGGGACAATCTCGTATGTCCTTTACCTTTGAAACATCAACTACAATTCCTGCAAAACAATCATCAAAGATGGAGGAACACTGGTTAATTCATTAGTTCCTTGCGCTAGTCCCTTGCAAAGGAGGACATAGTGCAAGATGGATGGGTTGTTCCAAACATCTCGCATCTCACTTTTGGTGGCAAGGAGAACACTCTTAGTTTTTCCACTCAAGTTTGGCTTGTGGCTCTCACTCACTATGAGGTGGTTCTCTCTATCACCGCTCTTCTCACAAGTAGGTGTTGTGCTTTGCGCCCTCGCTAAAGCCTTTGCATCATCCACAATTATTTGGCTAGGAGTCATTGGTTGCAAAACAGATGTTTTGTTGAGCCATTTGAAGGTGTATACATTGGTGCGACCATCATGTTGAGCAACCTTGTCAAATTTTCATGGTCGAACAAGAAGCATGTGGCAAACTGTCATAGGAACCACATCACACTCCACCGTGTCTTTGTAAGGACCAATGGCGAAGGAGATCGATATAGTATGCTTGATCTTCACGGACCCTTGGTCACTTAGCCATTGCATGTGGTAGGGGTGCTTGTGCGGATGGAGGGTGAGGTTGAGCTTCTCACACAACTCGGTGCTATCAAGGTTGTGGCAACTCCCTCCGTCAATGATCACGTTGATAGATTTGCCATTGATGCCGGCTCGTGTTTGGAAGATGTTTGAGCGTTGGTCTTCATGCTCTTGTGCTTGAGTGGTTAAGATCCTTGTGACGACAAGTGATGGACTTGCGTCATGTTGACACATGAGGAGTTCTTGATCATCTTCCATTCGTTGCCTTGTCATTGCTTCCTTGACACGGGCATCAAATTCATCTTCACTCAAGTACTCTTCATCGCCATTGTCATGGATGAACAATACCTTCTTGTTTCCACATTCGGTCGACTTGTGTCCTTTACCTCCACACTTGTAGCATTTACCCTTGAAAGGTGTATCACTCTTTGCTTGTTTGCCACTTGGGGGCAGTTTTCCTTGAGGAAGTGTGTCCTTGAAGGAAGACTTGGAGGTACTTAAGGAGCTTCCATTGAAAGATGTTGGTGTAGCGGTTGAAGCTTGCTTGTAGGTGAAGTACTTATTGGGCTTGTTGTATTTGATATCCTCTTGCACTTGATGTTCAGCCTTTGTTGCAATGTGCACAAGCTCAACCATTGTGTTGTATGTTTGGAACTCGACGATGCACTTGATTGGGTGATTCAAGCCAATAAGGAAACATGCCATAGTTTGCACCATGCGCTCTTCAATGTTGGTGCAAATCAAGTTGATTTCCATTTCCTTGAAGTACTCTTCCACGGTCTTCGTCCCTTGGCGAAGCGATTGAAGGTTGTTGAAGAGGTCACGTGTGTAGTGCACAGGGACGAACCAGGATCTCATGTGAGCCTTCATGTCATGCCAAGTTGTGATTGGCGGTTCTTGTCTTGCATCACGAGCAACTTGAACTTGTTCCCACCATGGCGACCATCTTCTCGTTGCTATAATTGTGCATGAGGAAGATCTTGTCGACTTTGAATGCCCACGAGAGGTATTCTTGGGGGTCATTGGATCCGGTGAACTTGGGCATTGTGAGCTTGAGCTTGCCGAAAGTTTCTTCCTCATTGCGGTCACGGTAGCGATTATTTCCATGTTGATGATGGTCTTCATCTTCCATGCGATCTTTGCGACGAGCTTGCTGCCGATCTTGTGGTTGAGGACTTGGAACTTGGTTCTCGTGGCCTTGTTGCGGAGCTTGCTCTTGATGTTGTTGTTGTGGAGCTTGCTCTTGCTCTTGGCGCAGTTGTTGACATGGTTGAGGCGCTTGGGTTGCATGGTGGCGAGGGTGTGGAGCCTCTTGATGTGGTTGACGACGAAGGGGAGGCTCGTTCCTCGGTTGGTGATGTTGATTAGGCACATGGGCCTCACGGCGAAGATCATGGTCTTGAGCATCTTGACGTTGTGGGCCTCGCTCAACTTGTACCACTTGACGCTCCATGTTTTGGTGATGTAGCCCATCCTACGGATGCTACTACATCTACAATGCCAAGTCCAAGCTCGTCCCCAGGTCACCCAAGAAGACAGACGTGGGCGGTACTACCGCTCCCAAGAGCGGTACTACCGCGCCCCGGTACTACCGCTCAGCCTCTGCGGTACTACCATCCATGACTGAAGCCCACGCCATCGCCTCTGGATGCCCCGGTACTGGCTTGCGGTACTACCGCCCCCGAGCGGTACTACCGGTTACACAACCGGTACTACTGGACCTGGAGCTCGACAACAGCTAAAACCCGGAGCTACCGCCCCCTGAAGCCGCTACCGCTTTAGTCCGGTACTACCGGACCCAAGGACCGGTACTATCGGTCAAGTCTGGGCCTGCGCGCCTCAACAGCTGGGCCACAACCCATGTACCCCCTTATTATGTTGCAAACCAAGTATAATTCCCAAACTACTCCTGTGTAAGTGGATGGCCTATAAATAGAGCCCCCACCCCTCATGTATCCCTTAGGCATAGATGATAGACTAAAGAAAACCCCCTTTGTGGAATCTCTAATTTTGCCTCATCCCCCTCTACCAAAGGGGATCGACTAAAGAGCAATCGGCCTTGTATCATGTGAGTTTTGCGTGTGTTCATCGTGTTCTTCGCGAGGTGTGTGTCCGCTTCCGCTACCTTCTCCCTTTCCCCTCGCTTTCCCATCGATTTGACCACGAGATCCATGAAGATCGGGCCAACCTAGAGGTTTGCCCTCATCATCTGGTATCAACAGCTTTTGGTTGCCACGGATTTCTCACCGATTTGGTCTTTTCCCCATAAATTTGAAAATTTCCCCCAAAAATAGCGCTAATTCGTGTTTTGGATCGATCTGTGATTTGACTGCATTTTGGTAGTTTTTGATCCGTGGATTACTTGGTAAACTTGTTGATCTACCTTCCTCTGCGTTCCCATGGCCTAATTCCATCATTTGCCCGTTCGATTTGGTGTTTTTCTTGAAGATTTTCCGCCCAAATCGCCCAAAAATTGCGAAATCGCGTCAAATCTTTGCGTCCTAGGTATAACCGGTACCACCGGGCCAAAAAAGCGGTAGTACCGCACTTTTCCGGTATTACCGGGTCCAAAAAGCGGTACTTCCGCCCAGACCAGAAATGAATCAACAGATTCCAGATTTCAGCCTCTCACCGATTTCAACATAACTTTTGCGTATGAACTCGGATTTTGGTGTTCTTTAGCTCATTTGAAGAGGAGAAAGAGCTATACATCATCATCTACATGGTTCATGCTATCTAGTCCATCCAAATTCCGTGAGCAAGGCAGAATCCATCAATAAAGGGTGAAGATTGGCGAGGAAAGGTATAAAAAATTCCGCCACTTCTCCCCACTTGCATCCCTTTGTGAGCTACACTATCTTTGCGATTAACAAACACCTATTAAGACTTTTTCCTTCTATTATTGTTTGGGCTATGCACATTTGATACCTTGTAGAATTCCGAGCAAAAGTTGTGAGCGCGCTATCTCATATAGTTACCTTGTATAGTTGTTGGCACAAGGAAAAGGCAAGTGAAAAAGAAAGAAAAGAAAGAAAAAGAGAAAAAAAAGAAAAAGAAAGAAATAAACAAGTGCCTCATAGAATAGGAAGCGCAAGCTCGATGGCCATCAAATAGGTGGTACTTATAGTGCATATCTTGTAGCCCACCAATTTATTGCAATCGAACTAGCGTCTCTCCTTGCACTTGTGCGACACGAGCTTATAGTCTTCGCTAGGTAATCATTTGGTTCTTAGCTCACTTTCTCTGTCGCACAAGTCCCATTTATCCCACCGTGTGTGTTTCCTTGTACATATTTACTATCTTGTGGATTGACTTGTTTTTCTTTGTGATCATCGTGGTTCTTTACTTGCCATTACAACATCTTGAGTTCGGATTGTTCTTAGACATGCCACCTTCCATACCCATCCACCATAAGCTTTGTGTGTGTGTTTTTTTGTGGTTAGTTGGTTTTGGTGTTCCGCGTGAACTTCACTTTGCTTGCTTTTCATTGCTCTCAAGTGTTGCCACTTGCACGATACTATCTTCCAAGGTAAAGTAAGGTTTGACGTTGCATCCCCAACCCCCTACCACCTCCATATACACCACTTGGTCTTATGAATCATGTCTAGGGACTCCGGAACCGAGGATGATTTCTATGAAGAATCCACGATGAGCCACCATGCATATGCCTTCACAAGCATGGATGACATGATGGAGCACTACACCGACAATGGCTCCACATGCTTCGGTGATATGGAGTTCTCCAACAACAATAACTCCCCAAGCATGGAAGACTTCAAGAACGACAACGACAAGCTCCTCCAGTCGCATCGACCAAGACGGAGCCTCCACCTCGAGAGCACCAAGGTCCACCATCCAATGGACAACTTCAAGCGCGACATGGACTACGACTTTGCCAAAACCATGAGCATGATGGCCAAGACTAATGATGCTTTGTGCTCATTACAACACCTCACCAAGAATGGTGCCAAGGACAAGAAGCATCATCGCGAGTGTCATGTGGATGATCAAGTGTGTCATCTACATCAACCTTTGGTAAGGCACACCAATGACCTCCATCGACACCATCATATGGCACCTTCAACTACTCGTGCCACCACCAAAATGGCACCAAGAGCAAGCTCTCCTCCACGCCATCAAGCTTCAATGCCAAGACTTGACGTCCTAGATGACGCATGCAACCTCATGGATGAGGCGAACGAAGACCTCTACTTCGCCAAGTTGGATGGGTACGTCAAGAGGACTACACAAGCCAAGGTTCAAGACGCCAATGACAAGGTCAAGAATGGTGCGCATGTGATTTTCCCTTCACCAAAGGAGGCACATGGAGTTGAGAGAACCAAGCCTATCCCTACATGGTTGAGTGAGGATGTGGTACCAATCCCATGTGAGTATGAGAGCCACGTAGCCCACTTGAGTGAGAACAAGAGTGAGATGAGTGACTCCACCTTACGTGAGATTGAGTGCTTCCACTTGGAGGGCATGAGTGATACACCGAGTGAGTTGAGAGTGGTAGTTGATAGGTCATGTGAGACCACTTTGATTTCTAACGACTTACCCTCTACCTCTAGTGTGTTTTCTCATGATGTGCTAGGTTCCATGGATCAAGAAGTGCCAATCTTGGAAACGATGATGCCTCCGAACAAGAAGATGAACATGATGGATGAAGATGATGCCATCCACATACATGATGAAGAAGTCGCCCACATGGAGTCCAACACTACCACAACACCCAGATCATATGAGAGGTATGAACAAGGTAAACATACGGGTGTTGATGATGCCATGATCCCACTAGTGGACATGATGATTTGTGATGACTTGCATGCTATGGATGATGTTTGTGATATCACATATGCTTCATTGATATTTCCATGTGATACTTTGCCTTTGCATAATGTTGAGCATGTGAAATTATTTGATTGTGATGATGTTGCCGTAGACATGCCATGCTATAAATGTTACGTTGATGATATCATCGCTTGCACTTTGTTGAACAATTGCTCTTTCCAACGTTTTTCTTGCAATGATGTTACCAATGGTATCCCTCGGATAATGGTTTGTCATGAGTGTTTTACTATTTCTCCCGTTGCTTGAAATAATATGGATGATTGCTCTTTCAATTGTTTTGCTTGCAACAATAATTATCATATGGTTTGTATTGAGATGGCCCCCATAGCTTTCTCAAATTTAGGAGATTTTAGTAAATGCCATGATAAGCATGTCCACCACTTGCATACTCACCATGCATCTATTTCATACTTTCTTGACACTAATGGTGATGTGCATAAGAAGAGATATGTCATGACGGATGATGTGTTTCTCTACCATGCACACACGTTCTTCCATTTATCTATGATGTGTGTAGGTACCCGCACAAGAATGTCAACCTCGGTTGAGCACGAGTTGAAAAAAAAGCTTTGGAGAGCATCCCCCAAGTGAGTTCAAGATCGAACCCAGCTCTGATACCTTTTGCATTCTTTGCATCTTCCATGTTGAAAAATTGCTCTTTCCTATGGTTTGTTTGCAAGCATGTTGATGGTATTCTTTCACCTTGTGACAATCATGTTTCGTTGCCATTGAATATTGATGCTTTGTGTGTTGCCACAAAAATGTTGAACAATTTCTCTTTCCAATGTTTTGTGTGCAACCATAATGCCATTTTGAGCATGTATTGTCATGAGAGCTTCCAAGTCTTTCGTATTGTTGTTGCAACAAACATAAGGACCACTTGCTATTTCATATGGTTTGTTTGCAAACATGTTGCTTTTGTTCCGCTTGCGATACTCATACCCCCATGATTTTGGCTTTTGATGATATGTGTATGGCATCCAACATATTGAACAATTGTTCTTTCCAATGGTTGGCTTGCACACATAATGATGTTGTTTTGCATATCTTTCCTCATGTGTTTTTGCCGAATTCTCCTATCCTTGCATCAAATATGTTGACGAATGTTTTAGTCCATTGCTTTGAGTGCCATACTAAGATGTTATATGGAGTTTTCGAGTTCCCACATTTGGACGATGTTCAATTAACTTCCATGCACTTTGACCTTGCATATGCATTCCGTTTGCTATACTTGAGTTTTGCTAATAGTGTTGTGAACTAGAATGGACATGCCACAAATGACATGCTCCTCTATCACACACAAACATATGTTGCTTGGTCTTTGTTGTGTGAGGGTATGAATGCATACACGTCATCCTCTACCACCCGAGAATTCACAAGACGAACCGTAGAGAGTTACCTATGGATGCCCTTCATCGAGCTATCTCTACACCATAAGGTGACTTCCTTCTACTCGAGGACTCATGCTATAATCTTCAAGAATTGGCTACTCTTTGAGTGTTGCTTCGCTTTTGTTGTGAGCTTTGTAGGCTACATGGAAAGTGAAGGAACATGGAAGAGCTGCCACATCAAGCTACTCGAGGACGACTACATGGCGAACCCCAGGATCAAGAATGTCTCTCGACCACCTCTACATGACGAGCGTCTAGAGTCGAGGACGACTCTTTTCGAAGGGGGGAGCTGATGCAGCCCGTCCTACGGATGCTAGTACATCTGCAACGCCAAGTCCAAGCTCGTCCCCAAGGCACCCAAGAAAACAGACGCGAGCGGTACTACCACTCCCAACAGCGGTACTACCATGCCCCCGTACTACCGCTCAGCCTCTGCGGTAATACCGGCCATGACTGAAGCCCACGCCATCGTCTCTGGACGCCCTAGTACCGGCTTGCGGTACTACCGCCCCCGAGCGGTACTACCGGTTACACAACTGGTACTACCGGACCTGGAGCTCGACAACAGCTGAAGCCCGGAGCTACCACCCTCTGAAGCCGCTACCGCTTTAGTCCGGTACTACCGGACCCGAGGACCGGTACTACCGGTCAAGTCTGGGCCTGCGCGCCTCAACAGCTAGGCCACAACCCATGTACCCCCTTATTATGTTGCAACCCGAGTATAATTCCCAAACTACTCCTATGTAAGTGGCTGGCCTATAA
Organism: Avena eriantha; assembly: GCA_910589775.1. Lineage (NCBI taxonomy): Eukaryota > Viridiplantae > Streptophyta > Magnoliopsida > Poales > Poaceae > Avena > Avena eriantha. Next base: position 51,479 of record CAJUXJ010000991.1, read on the forward strand.
ATAGAGCCCCCACCCCTCATGTATCCCTTAGGCATAGATGATAGACTAAAGAAAACCCCCTTTGTGGAATCTCTAGTTTTGCCTCATCCCCTTCTACCAAAGGGGATCGACTATCGTCACCACCTTGTTGGAGTTTGCATCGCGCCTCCCTCGTTGTACAAGGCCTACGTTTGCGAGTGCGTGAGCGTAGTTGTCAAGACCCTCTCCAAGGTGTTCTTCCCTCTCCGCTTGGGATTGATGGGAGCACGTTGACCGATCTTTCCTTGCGAGGATTCTATCGTACCGGTGGCCACCGACAAGAGAAATCGGCCTTGTATCATGTGAGTTTTGCGTGTGTTCATCGTGTTCTTCGCGAGGTGTGCTTCCGCTTCCGCTACCTTCTCCCTTTCCCCTCGCATTCCCATCGATTTGACCACGAGATTCGTGAAGATCGGGCCACCCTAGGGGTTTGCCCTCATCATTTGGTGTGGTGGAGGAGGCGCCTCGTGATGACCATGGTGTCGGTGTTGACGTTCATGACGGTGATGACGAGGAGGAGGATTTTGGAGAGCCTCACGTCGATGACGTGCTTGGTGTCATCACTTGTTGTGTCAAGTATGTGTCGCGGTCGATGGTGGTGGACTTGCGGTTGCACTTGTGGTTCTTCTTGTGGTTGCTCTTGTTGGTTAACTAGTGCCCTTCCGTGATGACGGTGTGCTTCTTGCCTTGCTCGTGGCCTTGAAGAGAAATCACCATCATAGCTTGACGTTGCGGCATGACGTGGGGAAGGTGCATAGTTCGAAGAACTTCCATCTTCAACCATGGGGGCGTCATTGCGTCTTGGAGCACTTGGAGGTAGATCTTGTTGTCTAGCTGCATGACGACGCGAAGAACTTGAAGAGCTTGATGCACATGAACATGGTCTTGCCATTCAATCTATGAGGCGAAGTTTGTCATTTGTTTCGGTGACAGAGCGTTGAAGCGCTTCATTTTGGTGGCCAAAGTTGTGATGCATTGCATGCATTTGACATTCGAGGCCATCGAAGCAGTTGTCGATGTTCTTGAACTCGGCTTGCGTCTCGCCAAATTGTTCATCTTGTCACGTCTCAAGGGCTTGGCAACATTTACGAAACTCTTGTCGAACGATGAAGTGACTTGCGCGCGTCATGTACTGTCCTTGATCTTGTTCTTGGGGAGGTGGTTGGCTCGACTCACCGTGCCTATCCATTATGCAAAACACACAAGTATTGAATATGGAAGTGGAATATGGTGGTGTTAGCCTTGTACCTCACCTTGGGGATTGCACCAAACTAGAAACCACAAGTGAGAGCTATAAGCATGCAAAGTGGAAGTGCAAAGAAAACTCACTCCAAAGAAAGAACTAACTCTGAAAAGCTTGTTGGTGGTAGGTTAGGATTGTGGAATGCCAAAGAACCAACCAAAAGAAAAGAGATAGTCAAAAGTGGGTAAAATCCAACAAAACTCAAGTCAAAGGCAAAGGTCAACAACTCAAAAGGGGTGACGGGAACCTACGCCTATATACACACACGTGGAGATTGTTGGGATTGACACGACTATGAAAATGAGCAAACAAAATGTCCTAACAAAGACTAAGCTCGTTGTCGTGGATTTGTGCACTTGCCTTGGGCACTCTTCTTTCTCTCTTGCTTACAAGCTTTGAGACTCTCTTTTGCAATGGGAGACTATTTTTCTTTTGCTTTTTCTTTGTATCTTTTTCTTTCTTTTGTATATTTTTTGCTCTCCCTTGATGCTACCTAATCACACTTGATATTGCTCCTGCACTCTCACTATCCAAGGATAAATGCACAATGCTCAAGCAAACACAAGATGAGCCACTCTCATGGGATAGGTACACACAAAGGAAGATAGGGGTTAACAAGGTGACACAAGTTATACCTTCATTGGTGATGATGAACTTGTCATCGGTAGTGCGGGATGTTGTTTGTGGGCCGTGGTGTCGATGAGCGCGGGAGTTGTCGATGCGGAAGCTTGCTGTTAGTTGATGACACACACACGGGCACAAACAAACAAGAGGAAATTAGCCAATGCAAGATTAGAGGGAAAATTGTCAAAATCAGCTGTCAGGGTTGGAGACTCCGGGGTCTCGGGCCGAAAACTCCAGGGCTGGCCGGAGACTCCGGTGTGGGTAGGCCGGAGACTCCGGTGTGCTGGCCGGAGACTCCGGTCTGGAGTCAGATCGCGAACTACTCGTGTTCTTGAGTGGAAATCCACGCCTTGGGTCCTCAGATCCGAGAAAAAATGGCCAAATTGGGGTGGTAAAACACAGGATAAATCTGGACCAACTCCTAAGACAACGTTTGGTCAGATCAAAACCACAAATAACATTCCAAATCAAGAGATTGATCCAAAGGCCAATTTGGTGCTCTTTTTTGGGGATTTTCGAATTTTTGGTGGATAGAAGAAAAATTTGTGGGGGAATTTGTGAGCAACGAAGCTCTTGATACCAATATGTTGAGGGCAAACCTCTAGGGTGGCCCGATCTTTCACGAATCCCACTCAAAACAAGGATGGAGTGCGGGGGGAGGAGGGGAGGATGAACATGACGAACTCACACACGAAGAATGCCATGAACACACACACGCAAAATCATGATACACACCAATAGCTCACGCCAGTGGTGACCGGTCCGACGTAATCCCTAGGATCGACGTCGGGCGGAGGACTCTCTCTCGAACTAGCACGATGAGATGGGAGACTCGGTGAGATCTTGACATCTAGGCAAAGGGACTCCGATGCCTAGGCCTTGTACAACACGGAGGCACGATGCGAACTCCAACGAGGTTTGGGATATTTGGTGCTCCTTTGTTAAAGGAGCATGAGGCAAGAACTAGATAGATCCACAAGGGGTTTCCACTAATTCCAAATATCATGCGTAGGGTTTACAATAGAGGTGGGGGTCTATCTATAGGCCAACCACACAGTCAAGGGTACTTTAGGAATAAAAGGTAAGTTCTGGACGGACTAAGAGGTACATGGGCCGAAGGCCCAAAGGCCTTTTACATGCCTGGCGACGGTCGGTCCGGAGACTCCGGTGTGGTGGACCGGAGATTCCGGTCGGTCTCCAGACTAGCCTCCGGAGGGGCAAACAGATTGTCCTTGAGCTCGATTCTGGGGGCAGACCGGAGGTGGGGCTGGAGACTCCGGTGTCTTCAGGTTGGAGACTTTAATGGACCTGAGACTCCGGTGTCCGCAGATCGAAGACTCCGGTCTGAGGAGCTCCAGCGGCTTCTGCTTCACGATCTGGTCCTTGTTCTCCATCCTTGGGTGCTTAGTGATGTGTTGGTGCTTCGTACCTGATGATGCATAGAGTAGTCACATGAAGTAGCACACCATCCAAGGATGTATAAAATTGGCATGAGGAGAGGAGCGAGTTCACCTTAGCTTGTAGGAGTTTGGCTCGGGCACGAGTCATGGGTCCACTTGGGGGACTTGTTGGTGTAGACATAGGAGCGTCCGTAGGACGGGCTGCATCATTTCATTTTTCCACTTTCATTCCTTCGAGTTATCCGTGATCCATATTAACTTATTATTCGAACTATGCAGCTGAGGTTGAGGCTGAGAACATCATCCTACGCAAAAATCTAGCTGAAATTCAAGGTCCTTTGTCTTGTCCACATGATCATTGCGTGCTCTGTTCTTGACCCGTTAGATATTTATACTTTGGCTCCACCGGATTAACCCACTGTTGCAGTTGCCCTCGATGACAGCGTACATATTCCTGGTATGATGACACATTTTCTCGAACAAGCAGGAAAGCGTCAAGCTGAATGGAATAAGAAGGACGACGAGATAGCTCGGCTATGCCTCCTCGACTCGGAAATTACTCGGCCGAATGCCGAAATCCAGAGGCTTAAGGGCCTCCATAAATCTGAACTAGAGATGGCTGACCAGGAGTTTTCCAAGGAAAAAGAGCGTCTAACCACGCAAATTTCCATGGACCAGAATTTATTGCAGGAAGCCGATGTAAAACTTATGTTAGTGACCTCGGAATACGAGAAACTCCAGGCCCACAGCACCAATGTCCATGCCGAGCTTCAGCGTCTCCTCTTCCAGATTGCCCGTGAGTTCCTTTCCCTTGCTCAACTTTTGTTTCTTCGGACTTAGTGCTTTTGCTCACTATTTCTTCTATTCTGTTCTCAGGCAAGTTTCTAGAAGGTGATACTCTTGATGCTGCTGTAGCCCGGTCCCGCGAGCAACGTGGTATTCCAACAGGTCTTGCTGCCAGGCCAATCCCTTATGATACAGAGGACCTGCTGGCGAGCCTCTTCACTCGCATGGAGCTAGTGAAGAATCACGGCGCAGATATTATGCCGGCAGCGATGCGGCTGTTCAACTCCCTCTGGCCCACTGAGCCCACTCCCAAAGGAAATGCAGCTTTCATAGCCAAATTGATGGAGTGCGATACTCAGGTGAACTTGTAGCAATAATCTGCCGCACAAGCCGAGGCTGATATCCCGCTGCAGTTCATTCTGTCATGGTATGAAAGAATAGACTTGGGGCTGCTCACCCGCATGCGCACCAGATCTAAGTGGTCCAAAGATCCGGAGTGCATTGCTCGTTGTAAAGCCTGCGCCAACAAGTTTATCTAGTACTCCTTCTGCCATGCTTGGAACGAGGGGCCGGGCTATCTTGACGTATTTGATGATGAAGTTGCTTCTGAGGGTGAGGGAGACAAGGGAAGCGAGGGCGAGGCCTATGAACTTGGCGACGAAGTTGAAGATTTGGAAGATGGAGAGGCCAACCCCAAAGATGAGGTTGAGGCTAGCGCCCCGCCCACGAACTCCGAAGTACCTCCTCCTTCGGCCGATGATTCAGCTTCTTCCCATGCTCCATGAAAACACTTAACCGTATTTGTCAAATCCCCGGAATGCCAGGTTAAAATGTATTTAAGTACCTTGGTTTGGTTTTACTACAATTTGTGTTGTTTGCGACTAAGTTCCTAATGTCGGATTATCGTGGGCGAAGTCCCTGAGTTTCCTTTTCTTGTTATCCCAATTTTTGACTCGGCTCGCGTCTACCTTGATTCGGTTTTTTGACTTACAAGTCCGAGGATCAAAAAAATGACTTAAGAATACTTGAAACTTTGAGATTAGCTTAAAATAATCCGGTGTTAGGCGAATAAAGTAGATACAGGGTTAGTCTGAATTACAAATGTCGGCTCGCTTAAGTTCTTTACCTTAGTCATTTTTCATGTGCTTTGCCATTCCAAACTTGTTCTCTTGCTTTCCATGAAGCCAATTCTTGTTGGACAACCACAAAGTTGAAGAGTTGGGTTTTTGGTGCTCACACATTACTAATCCGGCTAAGACATAAGTGACTTGACCCAGCCGACATATAAAAAATTTAAAACAAGAAGAACAATTATTAGGGCAGTCCCCGAGTTTCTGCTTGGGGTGCCAAAGTTTTATTAATAACCTCATTGCCGACATACATACCGACATATGAGTAGCTCGGATACATTCACCTCTTTGTCAGGTGTAAAAAGGACAAAGGAGTGCTACATTCCACAGTCGCTTTGATTCCTCTCTAGATATGTCGCCTTGTTCTTTTCCTGTGGTTGCGCATCAATAAGATAGTAGGAATCATTGTGCAAAGGTTTGCTTACAATGAAAGGTCCTTCCCATGGAGGGGATAATTTATGCATGCCAGTAGTGCGTTGCACTAACCGGAGTACCAGATCACCTTCCTGAAAAACTCGGGGGTTTACTTTCCGGCTATGGTAGCGTCGGAGATTTTGCTGATATATGGCAGATCTGGACAAGGCCAGTTCTCTCGCTTCTTCTAGCAGATCAACATTATTTTGCGGGGCTTCGCGCACTTTGGCTTCTGTGTATTGGGTGACCCTTGGCGAATCATGCTCTATGTTGGCTGGTAGTACAACTTCTGCCCCATATACCAAAAAATGGCGTATAGCCTGTTGATCGATTCGGAGTTGTTCTTAAACTCCACAGTACCGCTGGTAGTTCTTATATCCAGCACCCTGCTGATCTTTGCAGCAGCTCTATGAGCCGGGGTTTTATCCCGGACAATACCAGTCCGTTGGATCTTTCCACTTGTTCGTTCGATGCAGGGTGGGCCACAGAGGCTACATCTAGCCGGATTTTCTTTTCTTGGCAAAACCTCGCAAATTCTCCTTCAGCGAAATTTGTGCCATTATTAGTTATGATAATGTGGGGGTAGCCATATCTCAGGATTATATCCTTGAGAAACTTCACCGCTGTCACCCCATCACATTTCCTGATTGGCTTCACCTCGATCCATTTAGTGAATTTGTCCACCATAACTAGGATATGGGTCATTCCTCCTTTAGCCGGCTTAAATGGCCCTACCATGTGATACGTCCATTTTGCATCACTATTCTATGTCTTAATTCACTATTATTCATTGATATATTTCGTATTGAGAGGTGATACTTATGTTATTTCATCTATTTTTGCATGGTTGATGACTTTTGGAGCATGGACCGCTACAGTCAGGATTCTGATGGAAAAGGTGTTGTTTGGAGGCAATATTCGCGAAGATCGGAAAATCCGGGAAAATATACAGAAGATTCTATTTTTCCAGAAGACTCAGGATGCCAGAAGATGGAGTCGAGGTGGGCCACAGGGGGCCCACACCACCCCATGGCGCGGGCAGGCCTAGGCAGCGCCTAGGAGTGGTGTGGCCGCCCTGGCCCACTCCAGCCTCTCTCCTCTGGCGTATATCATCCCCACGAAACCCTAAGACCCGGGGAGCGACCACAGAAAGATTCTACCGCCTCTATGGGGCGGAAAAACACCAAGAGAGAAAGATCTCTCCGGTAGACAGATTTCTGCCGGGGGAATTCCTTCCCGGAGAGGGAAGATCGTCGCCATCAACACCATCATCAAGCTGGACTTCATCGGGATCATCATCACCATCATCACCATTAGCACCCTCATCACCATCTCCATATTGCTGTAACAATTGCGTTGAATCTTGCATAGTTCATAGGGGAAACTTTCCCAGTGTTGATTACTCTTTGTAGTTGATGCTATTGAGTGAACCATTGAATTATTGTTTATGTTCAGATTGTTATACATCATTATTCCATCTCTGATCATGATCCATATGATGTCTTGTGAGTAGTTCGTTTTGTTCTTGAGGACATGGGAGAAGTCTTGTTGTTAGTAGTGGAGTTGCGTTGAGAAAGATTCAATAGATTGTTATTTAAGTTGTGGTGTACTTCTTCTAGTGGTGTCATGTGAACGTTGACTACATGACACTTCACCTATATGGGCCTAGGGGAATGCATTGTGTATTTGGCTACTAATCGTAGGGGTTGCCAGAGTGACAGAAACCTGAACTCCCGTTAGGAAACCATTGCACAAGGGACGTAAGGGTCTTAGAGTTTAAAGCTGTGGTTAGGTTTCTACCTTAATTAATTTCTTGTACTTACGGATGTTTGCAAGGGGTATAATCACAAGTATGTATTAGTCTTGGATGGGGCGGTACATTAGCACAGGTTCACCCACACAACACTTAGCAAGCTAAAGAAGATTAATCAGCTATATGAAGCGAAAGCACTTGACAGTCTTCCCATGTGTCCTCGAGAACGTTTCGTCATCTTAAGTAATACAACCGGCTTGTCCTTTGCTGCATAAAGGATTGGGCCACTTGCTGCATTATTTCTACTGTCTTTTATTTACTCGTACTTTGTTTACTTGCTTTATCGAAAACCCCTAAAAATCCGTTTGCTAAGTATTTGCAGAGAATTCCTGATCCATACCACTAGCCAGCACCTTCTGCTCCTCGTTGGGTTCGACACTCTTACTTATCGAAAATACTGTGATACACCCCCTATACTTGTGGGTCATCAATACTATTTTCTGGCGCCGTTGCCGGGGAGTGAAGCGCTATTGGAGAGTGGAACTGGTAAAGGAAACTTCTACTGTGAGTATTGTTTACTTCTGCTAGTTGCTTTATTTTCGTTATGGATAATTCACTGAGTTTCTTATTTGGTAATGCTACTACCACTGCTAAGGTAGTAGATAAGCCACCACTTGTTGAGAAAGATGTTTTCAAAATACCTACAAGAATTATTGATCGTGTTATGGATAACCACTATGTTGGGGATGGAACTGTCCATCCCAGTGATCATTTACTCTTTATACATGAATTATGCGGGTTGTTCAAGTGTGCAGGTATTACTACAGATCAAGTTAAGAAGAATTTATTCTCATTATCACCAAAAGGAAGAGCTGAGGAATGGTATAAGCTGCTGAAGAATGGTCAAGCTCTAGAATGGGAGGAAATAATGCCTCTCTTTTATTCAAAGTTTTATCCTCCTAGTGAGATTCATAAAGATCGGAATCAAATATACAAATTTTGGCCTCTTGATGGAGAGAGTACAGCTCAAGCTTGGGGGATATTGAAGTTACTAATGCTCAAATGTCCCATTCATGAGCTCCCCAACAATATTATTATCAACAACTTTTATGCAAGGCTCCCTCTACATGACAAGGATTTATTGGATGCTTCTTGTGCTGGATCATTCACTCGCATGGAAGAAGAAGCTAAATGGGACCTTCTAGATCATATTCAAGACAATGCTGAAGCTTGGGAGAATGACAAAGGTAGAAAGTCAGGTATAAATTATGATTATGAATGCATTGAATCTTTTATGGGAACTGATGACTTTCAAAATATTAAAAATTCTTACGGTCTAGACTCTCAAGCTATTGCTTCTTATTTTAAGGCCTTTGCTTCCTACATTGAAGTGCCTAAAAAGAAGTGGAATAAGTATCATGAACCTTATAAAGATATTGCTAAGAGTGTTCTTGCAAGAAATACTGAAGTTTATACTGCTAATCATGTTTTACCTAAACCTTATATTGAGAAAATGCCTTTCCCAGCTAAGGTAAAGGAACATTCTATGATAGCTAGTATGGTTAATGAAAGTATGAACCAACCTGTTAAACCTGATAAACAAATGGTTGATGAATCTATAGTAGCAAATGTGAAGGACTTTGTTACTATATATGAAAAAGAGGGACACCCTATCCTTTGTAAGGATACCTCTAATATTGTTTCACAAAGTAGTGTTATGAGAGCTAGTATTCCTGTGTTTTCTGTTAGAATAAGTGATCATTGCTATGATGGTCCTTGTGATATCTATATTGTCAAGTTTATGCATGATACTGAAAGCTACTATGAGAGAGGGAAAAGTGTTCTTATGCATCTCAATAATATCAAGTTTCCTCGTTTTATGCTAAAAGATTTTATGTTGCACTTCTTTTGCCTTCTTATGCAAGTTGCCTTTGGTTTCAATAACTTGTTTGATTACAAAATCCCTTTGCATAGGAAGTGGGTTAGACTTAAATGTGTGTGTTTTTGCTTCTTAATGCTCTCTTTCACTTCAATTCATATCCCTATGAGAGCTTCTTCAAAATTATCATGCCCATCTTAATGGCTATAAAGAAAGAGCTTTATGGGAGACAACCCAATTTGTTTTTGCTTTTAGTTTGTTTTTGTTTCTTTGAGTCTTGGAAGTTATTACTTTGGTAATAACCGCTCCTTATCCGTTTTGATTGGTTTTTGTGTCAAGATCAACCTCTAATGAGAGAGAAGTAATATTTGGGGAAGTTGTTGTCCCGAAACAGCTTTTTGTGCTTCACCGTAAAAATTCGTGAGAGATCTCTGTATGTCAGATTGAGCTGTAATTGTTTGTGCTTCTTCCGCAGGTTGTTATATAACTTTCGTTAGTTTTGCACTTTTTGATTTGAGCAATAGAAGATTTTCGAAAAAATTGATCTTTACCTGCTGGTCTGTTTTGAAAGATTTTGCCACTCTTGCATTTGCTTCTTTATTCGATTTCCTTTTTGAATTATTTTTGAGTTTTCGGGAGGAGTTGCTACAGTAGCTTTTGTTTTTATGGTTTTCAGTTGAAGTTGGACTCAAAAGGTTTTATCACTTCACTTATACTAATATTGCTAATAAGAACTGTGTGAAGTTTTGTGTGAAAGAAATTTCCAGGAAGTGGAGACAATGGTGTAATAAGGAAGAGAAGGGTTTTATGACTCAAGTAATAAGTATATGAAGATGAAGATATCGATGATATTCAAGAGATGACTCCGAAAGGATCCACTAAATACCAAATTCAGAGACCTGGAGAGTCTGTTTTCAAATAGGTAACAGTTCTAGTAAGAAAAGTTCCGCGAAAATACAATACAACTATATTTTTGCAGTTTTTAGCCAATATGGAAAGCCACGAAGCGAAAAATGGACGGAACCGGAGCCGGGGTGGCTCACACCACCCCATGGTGCGGGCCCACCCCTGGCCGCGCCACTAGGTGGTGAGGCCACCCAGGACTCCGCCTCCGACTCGTTTTCTCCCAGTACCTTCCTTTTGATATGAAAATTCGTAATATATAACCCCCCGGATCCCCCAAGGTCCGTATATCGTGTTTTCGTCGTGTTTTTGTTTCGATCTGTTTCTGCCAGGTAGAATTCCAGATTTGGAGCCACAATGTCTTCCTCTGGATCATCCAAGGGAGATTCTTTAGAGGATATCATCAACCCATACATGAGAGAATTGAAGATTCATCCCAAGGAGTTGTTGCTCGAAGGTGGGGAGGTCCGGATTAAGGAGGTTCAAGGCCCTAAAGGTGAAGGAAGTATGGAGGACAGGATGGAAGCACTGGAGCGAGAAGTCTTTAGGTACAGGAAGATGGCGGAGCACGAAGTGGACATCATCCACAAGATTTGTTCCGAACTCATCGCCGAGCACCAAAAGGAGACTGCTGAACTCAAAGACGAAGTCCTTTCACTCTGCCAAACAACCAACGAACTGCAAGCACAGTTTTATGACGTTCAAAATCAAAACTGTGAGGATGAGGCTAGATTTAAACACATAAGTGTTGCTGCGAGTTTCAGGATGTTGGAAACCACGATGTCCTTTGTTGATGGGAAGCCTTTACCCTGGAAGACGGACGAAGATGAGAGGATACCACCACCAACAAAGGAGTAATTCGTCATCAGGTTTGGCATCCCCTTGGTTTGTTCCAAGCTTGGGGGAGTGCCGCGGTATTATATCACTATCTTCTATCTTTTTACCTTTTTAGTAGAGTCATATCATGAATAGAGGAGTTATTATGTAGTATGGTTCGCATTATGGAAGTGTCCCCTCTCTCGTTAGATATGTATCCCTTGGTGTGAGTTTCTGTTATGGAATATTAATGGGAAGTTCTATCATTCACTCTTTTGCATAGCTTATGTTACTTTTTAATTCGTGGTTATATGATTGATCTTGTTGTTAGTATTGGTATCATTGTGGTATCATTGAGTTAATTTAGTTGGTTTTGGCAAACCTGGCTCGGTCAGTAGTACTCTAGAGAAAAATTATTTCATCATCTTTCTTTCTTTCTTGATTTGCTCATAAGTCTAGTATTCTCTAGTTAAGATCTTTTGTGCTTCCAAGGAAGATTGCATGTTTGTCTTTATCATTTGTATGTTTGGTTGTTTCCCTCAACTCTTGTACTTGCTACCCAGCCTTGCTAGCCAAAAACCTGTACTGAGAGGGTATTCTTCTCGTGCATCCATCTCCTTTAAACCAAAACCCATGCCATTTATGTCCACCATACCTACCTAGTAGCATTATTTCTATTCCAAGTAAATTCCTGTTTTATCTACCTCCCAAATTAAACTTGTTATAAGAAAATTAGTGATTAAAGCTCTCACGGACTTGATGGCACACTTTACTTTCTTGCATTTAATAAACTTGAACCATTGGGTCCTTCTTTGTTGCGTATATGCTTGCGCTTTATGAGTTGAAGTTAGCCGAACCATGTATCATGGGGACCGCTTTCAACACTTCATTTGGTACTATGTACCTAGTTGATATCATGTTCTTTTTCTTATGGATCCCAGCGGTGTGAAATAAAAGTGGAACGTGTAAGATCATGGACTTTATATGTGTGTTAGAGAAACGCCTGGGCCGCTAGCCTAAGCCATGCCTAATCATGGTGGAAACTTGCAGCATAACTATAGTGAGCATTCTATGAAGCATCCTCAATAAAAACCTATGCAAATAGTAAATAAAAAGATCGCTGAGATGCTCACTGTCTGCTTGCCTTGTCATTTTGATTATGGGATACCTCATGTGCAAGGGGTACCCCGTTGGCGGTTCTCAATGATACGCATGTATTTACAATGACAAGAGCTTGCTCGTGACTGAAGTTGAGTAGCATGAGGATCGGTACTCATAAGTAAGGGGCTTGAGATTTCACTTTATAACTTGTCAAGCATATCCTCTTAGTTGTGTCACTTTAACCTTAGTCACCAAAATATGCCTATGATAGGGGCAATGAGAGCTGAAAGCTAGTAAGTATCATAATTTTTGGGAGCTCTTTATGAGACTTGCAATCCCTGCTTCCCTCTGCGAAGGGCCTTTCTTTTACTTTGCAGTTGAGTCAGTAAACCTATTCCCTTCTATCTCAGCAAGTATTTTGAGTTGATGTGTTTCATTCATTCATATGATGATTTATGCATTCATGTTTCTTATGTTCCTTGTTTTGCACATTGCTCTTATCTTGAAAGTTTACTACTTTGAAAGCTTTCTTTGAAAACCAGCTATTTGTGAACTCCAGGAAATTATCAACTATTCTTCGACCAAGAGCTAAGTTTGCCATTACCAATTATGATTCACTTTATGTATCCTTATTGTGCTTCCTTTACTCATTGCAAGTTGAGTTATATAATAGTGAGTTGTCTTTTATTATGATCTATGTATTTGATGAATGTGATGCTTCTTGTCCGTATTCTTTTATCGACTCTTCACTCCATAAACCTGAGGCCATGTTTATTGAGCTCAGTTTCGCTTGGGGACAAGCGAAGTCTAAGCTTGGGGGAGTTGATACGTCCATTTTGCATCACTATTCTATGTCTTAATTCACTATTATTCATTGATAGATTTTGTATTGAGAGGTGATACTTATGTTATTTCATCTATTTTTGCATGGTTGATGACTTTTGGAGCATGGACCGCTGCAGTCAGGATTCTGATGGAAAAGGTGCTGTTTGGAGGCAAAATTCGCGAAGATCAGAAAATCCGGGAAAATATACGGAAAATTCTATTTTTCCAGAAGACTCAGGATGCCAGAAGATGGAGTGGAGGTGGGCCACAGGGGGCCCACACCACCCCATGGCGCGGGCAGGCCTAGGCCGTGCTTGGGAGTAGTGTGGCCGCCCTGGCCCACTCCAGCCTCTCTCCTCTGGCGTATATCATCCCCACGAAACCCTAAGACTCGGGGAGCGACCACAGAAAGATTCCGCCGCCTCCGCGGGGCGGAAAAACACCGAGAGAGAAAGATCTCTCCGGGAGACAGATTTCTGCCAGGGGAATTCCTTCCCGGAGAGGGAAGATCGTCGCCATCAACACCATCATCAAGCTGGACTTCATCGGGGTCATCATTACCATCATCACCACCATCATCACCATCAGCACCCTCATCACCATCTCCATATTGCTATAACAATTGCGTTGAATCTCGCATATTTCATATGGGAAACTTTCCCGGTGTTGATTGCTCTTTGTAGTTGATGCTATTGAGTGAACCATTGAATTATTGTTTATGTTCAGATTGTTATACATCATTATTCCATCTCTGATCATGATCCATATGATGTCTTGTGAGTAGTTCGTTTTGTTCTTGAGGACATGGGAGAATTCTTGTTGTTAGTAGTGGAGTTGCGTTGAGAAAGATTCAATAGATTGTTATTTAAGTTGTGGTGTACTTCTTCTAGTGGTGTCATGTGAACGTGGACTACATGACACTTCACCTATATGGGCCTAGGGGAATGCATTGTGTATTTGGCTACTAATCGTAGGGGTTGCCGGAGTGACAGAAACCTGAACCCCCATCAGGAAACCATTGCACAAGGGACATAAGGGTCTTAGAGTTTAAAGCTATGGTTAGGTTTCTACCTTAATTACTTTCTTGTACTTATGGATGTTTGCAAGGGGTATAATCACAAGTATTAGTCTTGGATGGGGCGGTCCATTAGCGCAGGTTCACCCACAGAACACTTAGCAAGCTAAAGAATATTAATCAGCTATATGAAGCGAAAGCACTTGACAGTCTTCCCATGTGTCCTCGAGAACGTTTGTTCATCTTAAGTAATACAACCGGCTTGTCCTTTCCTGCATAAAGGATTGGGACACTTGCTGCATTTATTTCTATTGTCTTTTATTTACTCGTACTTTGTTTACTTGCTTTATCGAAAACCCCTAAAAATCCGTTTGCTAAGTATTTGCAGAGAATTCTTGATCCATACCACTAGCCAGCACCTTCTGCTCCTCGTTGGATTTGACACTCTTACTTATCGAAAATACTGCGATACACGCCCTATACTTGTGGGTCATCACCATTCCTAGGCACCATACAGCAAACGGCCAAGTAATGGGGATGGTTTTGAGTTCCGACATTGGCAGATGGGTTTTTGTGGTGTATCTCTGGCAGCCATTGCATTTTCTCAGCAAATCTTCTGCATGCTCCAACGCACTTGGCTAATGGAATCCATGCCGGAAAGACTTTGCCACTAATTCCCTTGAAGATGCATGGTGGCCACATTCTCCTTGGTGGATATCCTCGAGTATGTCAAGCCCTTCCTCTAGGTCAATGCATCGCTGCAGCACTATGGTTACACTTCTCTTGTATAGTTCGATGTTGATAATAGTATATGCCTTTGCTCTTCTCTGTATCTGCCTTGAGAGTATCTCATCACCCAGTAAGATTCCCTCTTTTAGGAAGTCAAATATTTCCATTGCATCCACTGACATAACTCCCGTTGGGTTTGGCTTGCCAGTCCTCGGGTTTGCTGAGGTAGTCCCCGGGTCTACCGAAGCAGTCCCCGGGTTTGCAGAGGTGCCTCCCCGATCTATCTCCATTGGCGTAGCTTCTGATCCGGAGAAGGCCAGGATGTAAATTGACTCAGATTCAGGCAATGGGGTAATAGATGATTTTCTTAGGTGTTCCAAGGCAACATTTGGCAGGATTGCTTGCCGGGATGATCCCAACTTAGACAATATGTTGGTTGCCTCGTTTTAATCCGAGGTACACGGTGTAATTCACATCCCTTGAAGAATCCGCTTATCTTTTGCACATGGAATCTGTAAAGGGCCATTTTAGCATCCAAGGCATCCCAGTTGCCAGATACTTGCTGCACCACCAAATCCGAGTCTCCAAAGCACTATATCTGACGTATCCCTACTTCCTTTGCCACTTTGAGGACATGCACCAGTGCCTCATATTCTGCGACATTATTCGAGGCGCTGAAGTGGATCTAGAGGACATATTTTATTTGATCTTTCTTGGGCGAGGTAAGCACCACTCCGGCGCCTAGCCCTTCTTTCTGTTTTGATCCGTCAAAGTGCATTCGCCAATAATTGGAGTCCGGTAGAGGTGGCTCGTATTGCATCTCGGCCTAGTCCACAAAGAAATCTAGCACAGCTGGCGATTTGATCGCATCTCTTCTATCAAACTGTGGTGCATATGGGGCTAGCTCAATTGCCCATTTTTCTATCCGGAGACTAGCATCTTTGTTACTCATAATCTCTGATATGGGTGCCTCACATATCAACTTGATGGGATGTTCCTCAAAGTAATGTTTGAGTTTCTTGGCAGACATATACACGCCATACGCCATCTTTTGATAGTGAGGGTAGTTCTGTTTTGAGGCCAATAATACTTTACTTAAATAATACACCGGCCTGTGCACTGACTTTCCTTCCTCTTCGCGCTCCACTACAATTACTACACTTACGACTCGGTTGGTCGCGGCTACATAGAGCAACATTGGCTCCTTGGGTAGTGGTGCGGCTAGGATTGGTGCAGTAGATAGCATATTTTTTAATTCTCGGAATGCGTTGTTCGCTTGCGGCATCCATGTAAATTTGTCTGCCTTTTTCATTAATTGGTAGAGGGGCAAGGCCTTCTCTCCCTGCCGACATACGAACCGGATTAACGATGCTAGGCAACCAGTGAACTTCTGGACATTGTTAAGGCATTTTGGCAGTTCCATTCTCTCTATAGCCCGGATTTTCATTGGGTTACCTTCAATACCTCGACTGGACACCATAAAACCGAGTAACTTTCCTGCGGGCACACCAAAAGTGCATTTTCCGGGTTAAGCTTCATTCCGAACCGTCTCAAGTTCGCGAATGTCTGCCAGATGTCATCAAGGAGCGTATTGCTTTCCTTAATTTTTATCACCACATCATCCACATAAAGTTGCACATTTCGACCTATTTGGTCATGTAAACATTTTTGCATGCATCGCTGGTACGTTGCCCCTACATTACGTAATCCAAACGGCATAGTGCGATAGAAAATAAGCCCCGTACGGGGTAATAAACGCAATCTTTATTTGATCATCCGGGTTTAGGGGTATCTGGTGGAAACCAGAGTACGCATCAATGAATAACAACAGTTCACATCCGGCAGTTGAGTCTATGACTTGATCTATTCTAGGGAGTGGGAATGGATCTTTAGGACATGCCTTATTTAGGTTCGTGTAATCAATGCACATGCGCCATACCACGGCCACGTTCGGATCATCCTTCTTCTTTTCCACAATCACCGGATTAGAGAGCCAATCCAGATAGAGTACTTCCATGATAAACTCGGCTGCAAGGAGCCTAGCTATCTCATCCCCTATGACCTTTCTTATGTCCTAGGCGAAACGTTTGAGAGGTTGCTTCACCGGCTTAGCACCAGGTCTTATGTTCAAAGAGTGCTCGGCCAACTCCCTCAGCACACCTTGCAGATCCTGTGTGGACCAAGCAAAGATATCCCGATTCTCACGGAGGAAGCTGGCGAGCTCGCTTTCCTATTTGCTGCTCAACCCGGCACCTATGGTTACGGTGTGTTCTGGGAACTGATCATCGATAGGCACTTTCTTTGTATCCTTGGTTGCCTGAAATGACACACTTCCATGTGGGTTGGTCAGAGCCGGCATATGTTACTGCGTGGATTGAGCCAATGCCACCACTTCCTGTATCTTCCTCTTTTCCTAAGCTGTCACGTGTGACTCGGCCAAGTTTGATCCGGCAGAAGCGCACTCGATCGAACCCCTGAAGTCCCCGGATATAGTTATCACTCCCCTAGGTCCGAGTAGTTTCATGTTTATGTAGCTGATGTGAGTACTTGCCATGAACTTGTTCAGCGCAGGCCTGCCGAGCAACACGTGATAGGCGCTCTCCACATTCACCACTTCAAACTCCAAATTTTTAGTCTGGCAATTATCCCTTGTACCGAACAACACATCAACCCGAACCTTACCAATTGGCTCACACGAGATACCCAACACAATACCGTGAATCCTTGTGTCTTGGAGCATATTCTCTGATATCCCCAACTTGTGCATGGTATCCTTGTATATGATGTTAATGTTACTGCCATTGTCAATCATCAACTTGGAAAACCTCACATTAAGATTCGGCCCGATGAACATCGGATCCAGGACCAGTGCATAGGTCCCTAGACTAGGCATGAGCTTTGGGTGATCCTTGATACTCAAGGTAATCACCTGATCTGACCAAGGCATATACCTCACTACCACTGGCATTACCGCATTTACCTCCATATGCCAGCGCTGCAAGCTTTTCCGGTCAGTTTCTTCTTTGGTAAACACACAGTAGCTTTGATGATGCTCTCTGTATTCGTTTTGTCCCTCATTTGCATGGTAACCTTGGTCCTGTTGCTGGTCATTGTTTACTTGATGCACATCATCCCTCCTTTCATGATTCTCATATCTCGGCGGAGGTGGAGGCAACATCACATTTCCTGATTGGCTTCACCTCGATCCATTTAGTGAATTTGTCCACCATAACTAGGATATGGGTCATTCCTCCTTTAGCCGGCTTAAATGGCCCTACCATGTGATACGTCCATTTTGCATCACTATTCTATGTCTTAATTCACTATTATTCATTGATATATTTCGTATTGAGAGGTGATACTTATGTTATTTCATCTATTTTTGCATGGTTGATGACTTTTGGAGCATGGACCGCTACAGTCAGGATTCTGATGGAAAAGGTGTTGTTTGGAGGCAATATTCGCGAAGATCGGAAAATCCGGGAAAATATACAGAAGATTCTATTTTTCCAGAAGACTCAGGATGCCAGAAGATGGAGTCGAGGTGGGCCACAGGGGGCCCACACCACCCCATGGCGCGGGCAGGCCTAGGCAGCGCCTAGGAGTGGTGTGGCCGCCCTGGCCCACTCCAGCCTCTCTCCTCTGGTGTATATCATCCCCACGAAACCCTAAGACCCGGGGAGCGACCACAGAAAGATTCTACCACCTCTATGGGGCGGAAAAACACCAAGAGAGAAAGATCTCTCCGGTAGACAGATTTCTGCCGGGGGAATTCCTTCCCGGAGAGGGAAGATCGTCGCCATCAACACCATCATCAAGCTGGACTTCATCGGGATCATCATCACCATCATCACCATTAGCACCCTCATCACCATCTCCATATTGCTGTAACAATTGCGTTGAATCTTGCATAGTTCATAGGGGAAACTTTCCCAGTGTTGATTACTCTTTGTAGTTGATGCTATTGAGTGAACCATTGAATTATTGTTTATGTTCAGATTGTTATACATCATTATTCCATCTCTGATCATGATCCATATGATGTCTTGTGAGTAGTTCGTTTTGTTCTTGAGGACATGGGAGAAGTCTTGTTGTTAGTAGTGGAGTTGCGTTGAGAAAGATTCAATAGATTGTTATTTAAGTTGTGGTGTACTTCTTCTAGTGGTGTCATGTGAACGTTGACTACATGACACTTCACCTATATGGGCCTAGGGGAATGCATTGTGTATTTGGCTACTAATCGTAGGGGTTGCCAGAGTGACAGAAACCTGAACTCCCGTTAGGAAACCATTGCACAAGGGACGTAAGGGTCTTAGAGTTTAAAGCTGTGGTTAGGTTTCTACCTTAATTAATTTCTTGTACTTACGGATGTTTGCAAGGGGTATAATCACAAGTATGTATTAGTCTTGGATGGGGCGGTACATTAGCACAGGTTCACCCACACAACACTTAGCAAGCTAAAGAAGATTAATCAGCTATATGAAGCGAAAGCACTTGACAGTCTTCCCATGTGTCCTCGAGAACGTTTCGTCATCTTAAGTAATACAACCGGCTTGTCCTTTGCTGCATAAAGGATTGGGCCACTTGCTGCATTATTTCTACTGTCTTTTATTTACTCGTACTTTGTTTACTTGCTTTATCGAAAACCCCTAAAAATCCGTTTGCTAAGTATTTGCAGAGAATTCCTGATCCATACCACTAGCCAGCACCTTCTGCTCCTCGTTGGGTTCGACACTCTTACTTATCGAAAATACTGTGATACACCCCCTATACTTGTGGGTCATCAATACTATTTTCTGGCGCCGTTGCCGGGGAGTGAAGCGCTATTGGAGAGTGGAACTGGTAAAGGAAACTTCTACTGTGAGTATTGTTTACTTCTGCTAGTTGCTTTATTTTCGTTATGGATAATTCACTGAGTTTCTTATTTGGTAATGCTACTACCACTGCTAAGGTAGTAGATAAGCCACCACTTGTTGAGAAATATGTTTTCAAAATACCTACAAGAATTATTGATCGTGTTATGGATAACCACTATGTTGGGGATGGAACTGTCCATCCCAGTGATCATTTACTCTTTATACATGAATTATGCGGGTTGTTCAAGTGTGCATGTATTACTACAGATCAAGTTAAGAAGAATTTATTCTCATTATCACCAAAAGGAAGAGCTGAGGAATGGTATAAGCTGCTGAAGAATGGTCAAGCTCTGGAATGGGAGGAAATAATGCCTCTCTTTTATTCAAAGTTTTATCCTCCTAGTGAGATTCATAAAGATCGGAATCAAATATACAAATTTTGGCCTCTTGATGGAGAGAGTACAGCTCAAGCTTGGGGGATATTGAAGTTACTAATGCTCAAATGTCCCATTCATGAGCTCCCCAACAATATTATTATCAACAACTTTTATGCAAGGCTCCCTCTACATGACAAGGATTTATTGGATGCTTCTTGTGCTGGATCATTCACTCGCATGGAAGAAGAAGCTAAATGGGACCTTCTAGATCGTATTCAAGACAATGCTGAAGCTTGGGAGAATGACAAAGGTAGAAAGTCAGGTATAAATTATGATTATGAATGCATTGAATCTTTTATGGGAACTGATGACTTTCAAAATATTAAAAATTCTTACGGTCTAGACTCTCAAGCTATTGCTTCTTATTTTAAGGCCTTTGCTTCCTACATTGAAGTGCCTAAAAAGAAGTGGAATAAGTATCATGAACCTTATAAAGATATTGCTAAGAGTGTTCTTGCAAGAAATACTGAAGTTTATACTGCTAATCATGTTTTACCTAAACCTTATATTGAGAAAATGCCTTTCCCAGCTAAGGTAAAGGAACATTCTATGATAGCTAGTATGGTTAATGAAAGTATGAACCAACCTGTTAAACCTGATAAACAAATGGTTGATGAATCTATAGTAGCAAATGTGAAGGACTTTGTTACTATATATGAAAAAGAGGGACACCCTATCCTTTGTAAGGATACCTCTAATATTGTTTCACAAAGTAGTGTTATGAGAGCTAGTATTCCTGTGTTTTCTGTTAGAATAAGTGATCATTGCTATGATGGTCCTTGTGATATCTATATTGTCAAGTTTATGCATGATACTGAAAGCTACTATGAGAGAGGGAAAAGTGTTCTTATGCATCTCAATAATATCAAGTTTCCTCGTTTTATGCTAAAAGATTTTATGTTGCACTTCTTTTGCCTTCTTATGCAAGTTGCCTTTGGTTTCAATAACTTGTTTGATTACAAAATCCCTTTGCATAGGAAGTGGGTTAGACTTAAATGTGTGTGTTTTTGCTTCTTAATGCTCTCTTTCACTTCAATTCATATCCCTATGAGAGCTTCTTCAAAATTATCATGCCCATCTTAATGGCTATAAAGAAAGAGCTTTATGGGAGACAACCCAATTTGTTTTTGCTTTTAGTTTGTTTTTGTTTCTTTGAGTCTTGGAAGTTATTACTTTGGTAATAACCGCTCCTTATCCGTTTTGATTGGTTTTTGTGTCAAGATCAACCTCTAATGAGAGAGAAGTAATATTTGGGGAAGTTGTTGTCCCGAAACAACTTTTTGTGCTTCACCGTAAAAATTCGTGAGAGATCTCTGTATGTCAGATTGAGCTGTAATTGTTTGTGCTTCTTCCGCAGGTTGTTATATAACTTTCGTTAGTTTTGCACTTTTTGATTTGAGCAATAGAAGATTTTCGAAAAAATTGATCTTTACCTGCTGGTCTGTTTTGAAAGATTTTGCCACTCTTGCATTTGCTTCTTTATTCGATTTCCTTTTTGAATTATTTTTGAGTTTTCGGGAGGAGTTGCTACAGTAGCTTTTGTTTTTATGGTTTTCAGTTGAAGTTGGACTCAAAAGGTTTTATCACTTCACTTATACTAATATTGCTAATAAGAACTGTGTGAAGTTTTGTGTGAAAGAAATTTCCAGGAAGTGGAGACAATGGTGTAATAAGGAAGAGAAGGGTTTTATGACTCAAGTAATAAGTATATGAAGATGAAGATATCGATGATATTCAAGAGATGACTCCGAAAGGATCCACTAAATACCAAATTCAGAGACCTGGAGAGTCTGTTTTCAAATAGGTAACAGTTCTAGTAAGAAAAGTTCCGCGAAAATACAATACAACTATATTTTTGCAGTTTTTAGCCAATATGGAAAGCCACGAAGCGAAAAATGGACGGAACCGGAGCCGGGGTGGCTCACACCACCCCATGGTGCGGGCCCACCCCTGGCCGCGCCACTAGGTGGTGAGGCCACCCAGGACTCCGCCTCCGACTCGTTTTCTCCCAGTACCTTCCTTTTGATATGAAAATTCGTAATATATAACCCCCCGGATCCCCCAAGGTCCGTATATCGTGTTTTCGTCGTGTTTTTGTTTCGATCTGTTTCTGCCAGGTAGAATTCCAGATTTGGAGCCACAATGTCTTCCTCTGGATCATCCAAGGGAGATTCTTTAGAGGATATCATCAACCCATACATGAGAGAATTGAAGATTCATCCCAAGGAGTTGTTGCTCGAAGGTGGGGAGGTCCGGATTAAGGAGGTTCAAGGCCCTAAAGGTGAAGGAAGTATGGAGGACAGGATGGAAGCACTGGAGCGAGAAGTCTTTAGGTACAGGAAGATGGCGGAGCACGAAGTGGACATCATCCACAAGATTTGTTCCGAACTCATCGCCGAGCACCAAAAGGAGACTGCTGAACTCAAAGACGAAGTCCTTTCACTCTGCCAAACAACCAACGAACTGCAAGCACAGTTTTATGACGTTCAAAATCAAAACTGTGAGGATGAGGCTAGATTTAAACACATAAGTGTTGCTGCGAGTTTCAGGATGTTGGAAACCACGATGTCCTTTGTTGATGGGAAGCCTTTACCCTGGAAGACGGACGAAGATGAGAGGATACCACCACCAACAAAGGAGTAATTCGTCATCAGGTTTGGCATCCCCTTGGTTTGTTCCAAGCTTGGGGGAGTGCCGCGGTATTATATCACTATCTTCTATCTTTTTACCTTTTTAGTAGAGTCATATCATGAATAGAGGAGTTATTATGTAGTATGGTTCGCATTATGGAAGTGTCCCCTCTCTCGTTAGATATGTATCCCTTGGTGTGAGTTTCTGTTATGGAATATTAATGGGAAGTTCTATCATTCACTCTTTTGCATAGCTTATGTTACTTTTTAATTCGTGGTTATATGATTGATCTTGTTGTTAGTATTGGTATCATTGTGGTATCATTGAGTTAATTTAGTTGGTTTTGGCAAACCTGGCTCGGTCAGTAGTACTCTAGAGAAAAATTATTTCATCATCTTTCTTTCTTTCTTGATTTGCTCATAAGTCTAGTATTCTCTAGTTAAGATCTTTTGTGCTTCCAAGGAAGATTGCATGTTTGTCTTTATCATTTGTATGTTTGGTTGTTTCCCTCAACTCTTGTACTTGCTACCCAGCCTTGCTAGCCAAAAACCTGTACTGAGAGGGTATTCTTCTCGTGCATCCATCTCCTTTAAACCAAAACCCATGCCATTTATGTCCACCATACCTACCTAGTAGCATTATTTCTATTCCAAGTAAATTCCTGTTTTATCTACCTCCCAAATTAAACTTGTTATAAGAAAATTAGTGATTAAAGCTCTCACGGACTTGATGGCACACTTTACTTTCTTGCATTTAATAAACTTGAACCATTGGGTCCTTCTTTGTTGCGTATATGCTTGCGCTTTATGAGTTGAAGTTAGCCGAACCATGTATCATGGGGACCGCTTTCAACACTTCATTTGGTACTATGTACCTAGTTGATATCATGTTCTTTTTCTTATGGATCCCGGCGGTGTGAAATAAAAGTGGAACGTGTAAGATCATGGACTTTATATGTGTGTTAGAGAAACGCCTGGGCCGCTAGCCTAAGCCATGCCTAATCATGGTGGAAACTTGCAGCATAACTATAGTGAGCATTCTATGAAGCATCCTCAATAAAAACCTATGCAAATAGTAAATAAAAAGATCGCTGAGATGCTCACTGTCTGCTTGCCTTGTCATTTTGATTATGGGATACCTCATGTGCAAGGGGTACCCCGTTGGCGGTTCTCAATGATACGCATGTATTTACAATGACAAGAGCTTGCTCGTGACTGAAGTTGAGTAGCATGAGGATCGGTACTCATAAGTAAGGGGCTTGAGATTTCACTTTATAACTTGTCAAGCATATCCTCTTAGTTGTGTCACTTTAACCTTAGTCACCAAAATATGCCTATGATAGGGGCAATGAGAGCTGAAAGCTAGTAAGTATCATAATTTTTGGGAGCTCTTTATGAGACTTGCAATCCCTGCTTCCCTCTGTGAAGGGCCTTTCTTTTACTTTGCAGTTGAGTCAGTAAACCTATTCCCTTCTATCTCAGCAAGTATTTTGAGTTGATGTGTTTCATTCATTCATATGATGATTTATGCATTCATGTTTCTTATGTTCCTTGTTTTGCACATTGCTCTTATCTTGAAAGTTTACTACTTTGAAAGCTTTCTTTGAAAACCAGCTATTTGTGAACTCCAGGAAATTATCAACTATTCTTCGACCAAGAGCTAAGTTTGCCATTACCAATTATGATTCACTTTATGTATCCTTATTGTGCTTCCTTTACTCATTGCAAGTTGAGTTATATAATAGTGAGTTGTCTTTTATTATGATCTATGTATTTGATGAATGTGATGCTTCTTGTCCGTATTCTTTTATCGACTCTTCACTCCATAAACCTGAGGCCATGTTTATTGAGCTCAGTTTCGCTTGGGGACAAGCGAAGTCTAAGCTTGGGGGAGTTGATACGTCCATTTTGCATCACTATTCTATGTCTTAATTCACTATTATTCATTGATAGATTTCGTATTGAGAGGTGATACTTATGTTATTTCATCTATTTTTGCATGGTTGATGACTTTTGGAGCATGGACCGCTGCAGTCAGGATTCTGATGGAAAAGGTGCTGTTTGGAGGCAAAATTCGCGAAGATCAGAAAATCCGGGAAAATATACGGAAAATTCTATTTTTCCAGAAGACTCAGGATGCCAGAAGATGGAGTGGAGGTGGGCCACAGGGGGCCCACACCACCCCATGGCGCGGGCAGGCCTAGGCCGTGCTTGGGAGTAGTGTGGCCGCCCTGGCCCACTCCAGCCTCTCTCCTCTGGCGTATATCATCCCCACGAAACCCTAAGACTCGGGGAGCGACCACAGAAAGATTCCGCCGCCTCCGCGGGGCGGAAAAACACCGAGAGAGAAAGATCTCTCCGGGAGACAGATTTCTGCCAGGGGAATTCCTTCCCGGAGAGGGAAGATCGTCGCCATCAACACCATCATCAAGCTGGACTTCATCGGGGTCATCATTACCATCATCACCACCATCATCACCATCAGCACCCTCATCACCATCTCCATATTGCTATAACAATTGCGTTGAATCTCGCATATTTCATATGGGAAACTTTCCCGGTGTTGATTGCTCTTTGTAGTTGATGCTATTGAGTGAACCATTGAATTATTGTTTATGTTCAGATTGTTATACATCATTACTCCATCTCTGATCATGATCCATATGATGTCTTGTGAGTAGTTCGTTTTGTTCTTGAGGACATGGGAGAATTCTTGTTGTTAGTAGTGGAGTTGCGTTGAGAAAGATTCAATAGATTGTTATTTAAGTTGTGGTGTACTTCTTCTAGTGGTGTCATGTGAACGTGGACTACATGACACTTCACCTATATGGGCCTAGGGGAATGCATTGTGTATTTGGCTACTAATAGTAGGGGTTGCCGGAGTGACAGAAACCTGAACCCCCATCAGGAAACCATTGCACAAGGGACATAAGGGTCTTAGAGTTTAAAGCTATGGTTAGGTTTCTACCTTAATTACTTTCTTGTACTTATGGATGTTTGCAAGGGGTATAATCACAAGTATTAGTCTTGGATGGGGCGGTCCATTAGCACAGGTTCACCCACAGAACACTTAGCAAGCTAAAGAATATTAATCAGCTATATGAAGCGAAAGCACTTGACAGTCTTCCCATGTGTCCTCGAGAACGTTTGTTCATCTTAAGTAATACAACCGGCTTGTCCTTTCCTGCATAAAGGATTGGGACACTTGCTGCATTTATTTCTATTGTCTTTTATTTACTCGTACTTTGTTTACTTGCTTTATCGAAAACCCCTAAAAATCCGTTTGCTAAGTATTTGCAGAGAATTCTTGATCCATACCACTAGCCAGCACCTTCTGCTCCTCGTTGGATTTGACACTCTTACTTATCGAAAATACTGCGATACACGCCCTATACTTGTGGGTCATCACCATGCCTAGGCACCATACAGCAAACGGCCAAGTAATGGGGATGGTTTTGAGTTCCGACATTGGCAGATGGGTTTTTGTGGTGTATCTCTGGCAGCCATTGCATTTTCTCAGCAAATCTTCTGCATGCTCCGACGCACTTGGCTAATGGAATCCATGCCGGAAAGACTTTGCCACTAATTCCCTTGAAGATGCATGGTGGCCACATTCTCCTTGGTGGATATCCTCGAGTATGTCAAGCCCTTCCTCTAGGTCAATGCATCGCTGCAGCACTATGGTTACACTTCTCTTGTATAGTTCGATGTTGATAATAGTATATGCCTTTGCTCTTCTCTGTATCTGCCTTGAGAGTATCTCATCACCCAGTAAGATTCCCTCTTTTAGGAAGTCAAATATTTCCATTGCATCCACTGACATAACTCCCGTTGGGTTTGGCTTGCCAGTCCTCGGGTTTGCTGAGGTAGTCCCCGGGTCTACCGAAGCAGTCCCCGGGTTTGCAGAGGTGCCTCCCCGATCTATCTCCATTGGCGTAGCTTCTGATCCGGAGAAGGCCAGGATGTAAATTGACTCAGATTCAGGCAATGGGGTAATAGATGATTTTCTTAGGTGTTCCAAGGCAACATTTGGCAGGATTGCTTGCCGGGATGATCCCAACTTAGACAATATGTTGGTTGCCTCGTTTTAATCCGAGGTACACGGTGTAATTCACATCCCTTGAAGAATCCGCTTATCTTTTGCACATGGAATCTGTAAAGGGCCATTTTAGCATCCAAGGCATCCCAGTTGCCAGATACTTGCTGCACCACCAAATCCGAGTCTCCAAAGCACTATATCTGACGTATCCCTACTTCCTTTGCCACTTTGAGGACATGCACCAGTGCCTCATATTCTGCGACATTATTCGAGGCGCTGAAGTGGATCTAGAGGACATATTTTATTTGATCTTTCTTGGGCGAGGTAAGCACCACTCCGGCGCCTAGCCCTTCTTTCTGTTTTGATCCGTCAAAGTGCATTCGCCAATAATTGGAGTCCGGTAGAGGTGGCTCGTATTGCATCTCGGCCTAGTCCACAAAGAAATCTAGCACAGCTGGCGATTTGATCGCATCTCTTCTATCAAACTGTGGTGCATATGGGGCTAGCTCAATTGCCCATTTTTCTATCCGGAGACTAGCATCTTTGTTACTCATAATCTCTGATATGGGTGCCTCACATATCAACTTGATGGGATGTTCCTCAAAGTAATGTTTGAGTTTCTTGGCAGACATATACACGCCATACGCCATCTTTTGATAGTGAGGGTAGTTCTGTTTTGAGGCCAATAATACTTTACTTAAATAATACACCGGCCTGTGCACTGACTTTCCTTCCTCTTCGCGCTCCACTACAATTACTACACTTACGACTCGGTTGGTCGCGGCTACATAGAGCAACATTGGCTCCTTGGGTAGTGGTGCGGCTAGGATTGGTGCAGTAGATAGCATATTTTTTAATTCTCGGAATGCGTTGTTCGCTTGCGGCATCCATGTAAATTTGTCTGCCTTTTTCATTAATTGGTAGAGGGGCAAGGCCTTCTCTCCCTGCCGACATACGAACCGGATTAACGATGCTAGGCAACCAGTGAACTTCTGGACATTGTTAAGGCATTTTGGCAGTTCCATTCTCTCTATAGCCCGGATTTTCATTGGGTTACCTTCAATACCTCGACTGGACACCATAAAACCGAGTAACTTTCCTGCGGGCACACCAAAAGTGCATTTTCCGGGTTAAGCTTCATTCCGAACCGTCTCAAGTTCGCGAATGTCTGCCAGATGTCATCAAGGAGCGTATTGCTTTCCTTAATTTTTATCACCACATCATCCACATAAAGTTGCACATTTCGACCTATTTGGTCATGTAAACATTTTTGCATGCATCGCTGGTACGTTGCCCCTACATTACGTAATCCAAACGGCATAGTGCGATAGAAAATAAGCCCCGTACGGGGTAATAAACGCAATCTTTATTTGATCATCCGGGTTTAGGGGTATCTGGTGGAAACCAGAGTACGCATCAATGAATAACAACAGTTCACATCCGGCAGTTGAGTCTATGACTTGATCTATTCTAGGGAGTGGGAA
This sequence comes from Avena eriantha, assembly GCA_910589775.1. NCBI lineage: Eukaryota > Viridiplantae > Streptophyta > Magnoliopsida > Poales > Poaceae > Avena > Avena eriantha. The sequence continues at coordinate 79,561 of CAJUXJ010000991.1, forward strand.
TGGATCTTTAGGACATGCCTTATTTAGGTTCGTGTAATCAATGCACATGCGCCATACCACGGCCACGTTCGGATCATCCTTCTTCTTTTCCACAATCACCGGATTAGAGAGCCAATCCAGATAGAGTACTTCCATGATAAACTCGGCTGCAAGGAGCCTAGCTATCTCATCCCCTATGACCTTTCTTATGTCCTAGGCGAAACGTTTGAGAGGTTGCTTCACCGGCTTAGCACCAGGTCTTATGTTCAAAGAGTGCTCGGCCAACTCCCTCAGCACACCTTGCAGATCCTGTGTGGACCAAGCAAAGATATCCCGATTCTCACGGAGGAAGCTGGCGAGCTCGCTTTCCTATTTGCTGCTCAACCCGGCACCTATGGTTACGGTGTGTTCTGGGAACTGATCATCGATAGGCACTTTCTTTGTATCCTTGGTTGCCTGAAATGACACACTTCCATGTGGGTTGGTCAGAGCCGGCATATGTTACTGCGTGGATTGAGCCAATGCCACCACTTCCTGTATCTTCCTCTTTTCCTAAGCTGTCACGTGTGACTCGGCCAAGTTTGATCCGGCAGAAGCGCACTCGATCGAACCCCTGAAGTCCCCGGATATAGTTATCACTCCCCTAGGTCCGAGTAGTTTCATGTTTATGTAGCTGATGTGAGTACTTGCCATGAACTTGTTCAGCGCGGGCCTGCCGAGCAACACGTGATAGGCGCTCTCCACATTCACCACTTCAAACTCCAAATTTTTAGTCTGGCAATTATCCCTTGTACCGAACAACACATCAACCCGAACCTTACCAATTGGCTCACACGAGATACCCAACACAATACCGTGAATCCTTGTGTCTTGGAGCATATTCTCTGATATCCCCAACTTGTGCATGGTATCCTTGTATATGATGTTAATGTTACTGCCATTGTCAATCATCAACTTGGAAAACCTCACATTAAGATTCGGCCCGATGAACATCGGATCCAGGACCAGTGCATAGGTCCCTAGACTAGGCATGAGCTTTGGGTGATCCTTGATACTCAAGGTAATCACCTGATCTGACCAAGGCATATACCTCACTAGCACTGGCATTACCGCATTTACCTCCATATGCCAGCGCTGCAAGCTTTTCCGGTCAGTTTCTTCTTTGGTAAACACACAGTAGCTTTGATGATGCTCTCTATATTCGTTTTGTCCCTCATTTGCATGGTAACCTTGGTCCTGTTGCTGGTCATTGTTTACTTGATGCACATCATCCCTCCTTTCATGATTCTCATATCTCGGCGGAGGTGGAGGCAACATTAGTTGCTGTCCATTTCCCCCTATTAGTAATGGCTTCTCAGGTGCTTCATTCCGTGGTGCTTCGTTCCGAGGTGCATGAGCATTCCCCGAACTACCCTGTTCTAATTTTCTCATCCATTCACACTGCCGAGTTGTATGATTTGCCGGACTATTCGGACTTGGCGTATGAAACTTGCAAGGTTGATCTAGCATATACTTGAATGTATACTTCGGTCGATCTTTTCGCTCTTGCCATTGCTTTTTCTGCTCCGGGGTCCAAGCCTTCTTCCCTTCGCTCTTCTGTTGCCAGTTCTGCCCCCCAGTTTTCAAGCGCTGGCTGGCACCGGCATTCGGTTGATCTCGGTCCACCCTGCCACCTACTACGAATTATATCTGTAATCCGGACACTCGTCCCTTCTCTTTCCTCAAAAATCATTTATCATTGATGACCCGGAGCCATCTCGCTTGTAATACTCCTTGTTTGCCTCGCTTGACATTAGCTGGGGCTGAGTCGGATCTCCCAAAGCGTACGAATCCGCAATCCGGATCGTCTCAGCCAGAGTGGTTGGCATATCTCGCTACAGCCTTTGCCACAACATACTTCCATATCTACAGCCTTGGACGAACCACGCAATTGATTGTGACTCAATTACCCCCTCGCATGAGTTGCGCACATTGCACCATCGAGTCAGAAAATCTCGGTCTGGCTCATTCGGTCTTTGCCAGCATAACACCAAAGTCTGTGGTCTGTTGGGTCTCTTGTAAGTGCTTGAGAAGTTGCTAACGAATAACTCCTCAAAGTCCAGCCAGCAGTTAACACTTCCCGGTGGCAAGTTATTTAGCCAAACTCTTGCTGGTCCCTCTAACATTTGAGGTATATACCTCACCTCCCATCTCAAATTTCTAGTTGCAATCTTGACCACTGTTGTGTAATCAATAAGCCAATCCTACGGTCTGGTACTACCATTGTAGGTCCTTGTTCCTCTAGCCAATTGAAAGTTTGACACTAGGGGTTCCCTCATGATCCGGGGCCCAAAGCATGCCAGAGTAGGAGGACTCTGTACGTCGATCAACTCCAACCTATAAATTCTATGCAGTTTTAGCCTCGCATCATCCGGCTACAAATTTCTGCTTCCTAGCCTTGACCAAATTACATGGTGTTCCGGTCTGGGGTATCCATTGTTAATCATTGCCGAATAAACATCATTGTATATTTACTGATCCGGACAAGCATTCTGTTGTTGTGCTGCTTGACCTGCATTTCTCTCCTACTGAGGCGCACATTGTTACTGCTGCTGCCGAGGTACGTTTTGTCTTGTTCCCATCGGATCACGATGCCCGACATTGCCGTTGGCAGCGTTCCTTTGACCGGAATTGCCTTGGTCGCGGTTACCTCGGCCTGCTTCACCTCGGCTGGTACTGTGACGATCTTCGTCCACTTGCTCTGCTTTGCCTTTTCCAGCTCTTACCGGGTCGTAGGGGACCATATGTTTGTCTCTTCTCCCGGAGTTTACCACTTCTTCCCTCCTGGGGTTATGACCCGGAGATGATGCGGCTCCGTTGGATTTTGCCGGGTTATTTCTAGCCGAATGAACCACGTGCGATGCTCCTGGTGGTGTCGGGTTTGCCTTGTTCATTTCTTCATTTTGTTGGCAAGTGACCCTCAGCAAGTGGTTCACTCTCTCTTGTTGCCTTTCCCGGGCCACTCCAGTTAGGCCATCTAACTCGGATGCAGCTGCGTTTTCTGCTTTGAGGTTCTTTGCAGGTGTACTGTACCTCTCTAGCCCTCCTATTACTATCGTGGCTTTCTGACCCATCCTAGGCTTGTATTTCTTGTGGATCTTAGTAATCAGGTTTCTACCTCGGATTTTCACCCCATCTATGCGGTTTGCCTTTGCATATTCCCTCAAAGTAATTTTCAAGGACTGCTATAACTCTTCAACTTTCTTTGCGCCACCTAACATTTTCTGCCTAGTTTCCTCCAACTCAGCTTGCGCCTGAGCCGGATCTACCACAGGAGCTATTGGTATCTCTAGGCTATATATTGCTTGCTGGATTACATTCTCTGGCCTCTCTAGTGGGGGAAACCTAGATCTTGCCTTCTTAGGCGTGACTTTCGACTCTGGCGCTAGGTCCTTGCTCTCCCCCGCGTCTGGCACGGTAATCAGGACCTCAACGCTGCTAGTGGGGCAAGTGATACGCACACCGCAAGCTGTGCTGAGAGGTGATTCGCCTCCCTTGACGACGTGCCGCGGATGGACGCAGGACTCGTCCACTCCGACGTAGATCTTGTGCGCGCCAAGTTTGATGAAGACGCCGTTGCGTGGAGGGGGGTGCCTACCGAAGCTCCCTGCATTGTCGCTGACATAGTCTAACACTCCAAAGTGCTGAACTAGGCCAGAGACTAAGCGCTCGCTGGTGTTGGAGATGCTTCCCGTCCGGATTTTTACCCCTGCTAGCACCGCTAGCCCCACGGTGGGCGCAAACTGTCGTGGTGGTGGCACGACAGATGCCATGGATAGGCTAAAGATGGGGCCAATGAGTGCTAGGGGAATCCAGGGAGGGAAAACGTGGTGATTCCATGCACAGATGTTGTTATTTTCTTCTATCAATGGGGTATACAAGTGCTCCTTGAGCTGTTCATGAGAAGGAGACAATGTCTCTTTCTCCCCATAACCTAGCTCTAGAGTTCTACCTTAGACAGAGAAAATGATCAATTCCTCTCTATGGAGGCCCCGATGCTCCTTATATAGGGGAGCCCAGGTTATAAAGTTAGGGTACACGTGGCATCCCTGAATATGCCCCTTGGTTAAAGCTAGATGCTTCTTTATTCCCTTTAACGGCTTGTCCGGACTTTGGACGTAACCCATAGCGTAATCCTTTCCTTTAAGCATCAGCAGACACGGGCTACGTCAGCCGACATTTCCCGCATCATCTTGGTCACCCTTGTCCCACTGGTCCCTCCCTTTTCTCTGCTTCGCTCACGATACAGCTAACAAAGCCACCTTTTGACCAGCAGGAGATTCCTTCCTTCTCTTGGAAGCCATATGATAGTCCGGCTAGCACGTGGCTAACCCGACTACGAGGCTACCTGCATAAGATAGACAAACATGGCCAGCATATATTTTATGCCGACAGGGCTAAGGCTAGGGAGATGCTCCACGGGTCGGGTTACTCCGTAGGTCGGCCTGCCTTGAGGTGACCCGGCCAGCACTTGCTTTGACCGTGCCATACCTCGGCTAACTCGGCCTTTATACCCCGGCGTTACCCTAACTGGGGGTATCCCCCCAACATGACTATAGTTGTGGTTTAGGAAAAGAACTCACATGCAGTGACACTGGCGGATCCATGTGGTTTATGAAAAGAACAAATATACAATGACCCTAGTTGTGGTTTCTGAAAAGTACACACATGCAATGACTCTAGTGGTGGTTTCGGATAAGAGCACATATGCAATAACACTACTGGATCCATGTGATTTAGTAAAATAACACACATGCAATGACACTAGTGGTGGTTTAGGAAAAGAAAACAAATGTAATGTCTGTAGTAGTGGTTTACGAAAAGAACAAACATGCAATGACTCCAGTGGTGGTTTATGAAAAGGACACACATGCATTGACACTGGTGGATCCATGTGTTTTAGTAAAATAACACACATGCGATGACACTAGTGGTGGTTTAGGAAAAGAAGACACATGCAAAGACATGCAATGCCACTGGTGGATCCATGTGGTTTAGGAAAGGAACACACATGCAATGACACTTGTGGTGGTCATTTAAAAGAACACACATACAAATGACTCTGGTGGATCCATGTGGTTTATGGAAAGAACACACATGCAATGACACTAATGGTGGTTTATGAAAAGAACATGCATGCAATTAGTCTAGTTGTGGTTCCATGTGGTTTATGAAAACAACAAACATGTTATGACTATAGTTGTGGTTTATGAATAGAACACACATGCAATGACTCTAGTGGTGGTTTCGGAAATGAACACACATGCAATGACATTGATGGATCCATGTGGTTTAGGAAAATAACACACATGCAATGACACTAGTCGTGGTTTATGAAAAGAACACTAATGAAAATGACACTCGTGGATCCATGTGGTTTAGTAAAATAACACACATGCAATGACACTAGTGGTGGTTTAGGAAAAGAACACACATGCAAATGACTTAGGTGGATCCATGTGGTTTATGGAAAGAACACACATGCAATGACTATAGTTGTGGTTTAGGAAAAGAATTCACTTGCAGTGACACTGGTGGATCCATGTAGTTTATGAAAATAATAAACATACAATGACTCTAGTTGTGGTGTATGAAAAGTACACACATGCAATGACTCTAGAGGTGGTTTAGGAAAAGAACACACATGCAATGACACTGGTGGATCCATGTGATTTAGTAAAATAACACACATGCAATGACACTAGTGGTGGTTTAGAAAAAGAACAAACATGCACTGTCTCTAGTTGTGGTTTAGGAAAAGTACAAACATGCAATGACTCTAGTAGTGGTTTATGAAAGTGACACACATGCATTGACACTGGTGGATCCATGTGGTTTAGTAAAATAACACACACGCGATGACACTGGTGGTGGTTTAGGAAACGAACACACATGCAAAGACATGCAATGGCACTGGTGGATCCATGTGGTTTAGGAAAGGAACACACATGCAATGACACTTGTGGTGGTCATTGAAAAGAACACACATGCAAATGACTCTGGTGGATCCATGTGGTTTATGGAAAGAACACACATGCAATGACACTAATGGTGGTTTATGAAAAGAACATGCATGCAATGAGTCTAGTTGTGGTTCCATGTGGTTTGTGAAAACAACAAACATGTTATGACTATAGTTGTGGTTTATGAATAGAACACACATGCAATGACTCTAGTGGTGGTTTAGGAAATGAACACACATGCAATGACATGCAATGACATTGGTGGATCCATGTGGTTTAGGAAAATAACACACATGCAATGACACTAGTCGTGGTTTATGAAAAGAACACAAATGCAAATGACACAGGTGGATCCATGTGGTTTAGTAAAATAACACACATCCAATGACACTAGTGGTGGTTTAGGAAAAGAACAAACATGCAATGACTGTAGTTGTGGTTCCATGTGGTTTATGAATAGAACAAACATGCAATGACTATAGTTGTGGTTTATGAAAAGAACATACATGCAATGACTCTGTTGGATCCAAGAGGTTTATGAAAAGAACACACATGCAATCATACTAGTGGTGGTTTAGGAAAATAACACACATGAAATGACACTAGTGGTGGTTTAGGAAAACAACATACATGCAAAGACATGCAATGACACTGGTGGATCCATGTGGTTTAGGAAAGGAACATACATGCAATGACAATAGTGGTGGTATATAAAAAAAACACATGCAATGACTCAAGTTATGGTTCCATGTGGTTTATGCAAATAACACACATGCAAGGACACTAGTGGTGGTTTATGAATAGAATGCACATGCAATGACTCAAGTTGTGGTTCCGTGTGGTTTATAAAAAGAACAAACATGCAACAACTATAGTTGTGGTTTATGAAAAGAACAAGGATTCAATGACTCTAGTGGTGGTTTATGAAAAGGACACACATGCATTGACACCGGTGGATCCATGTGGTTTAGTAAAATAACACACATGCGATGACACTAGTGGTGGTTTAGGAAAAGAAGACACATGCAAAGACATGCAATGCCACTGGTGGATCCATGTGGTTTAGGAAAGGAACATCCATGCAATGACACTTGTGGTGGTCACTGAAAAGAACACAGATGCAAATGGCTCTAGTGGATCCATGTGGTTTATGAAAAGAACACACATGCAATGACACTGATGGTGGTTTATGAAAAGAACATGCATGCAATGAGTCTAGTTGTGGTTCCATGTGGTTTATGAAACAACAAACATGTTATGACTATAGTTGAGGTTTATGAATAGAACACACATGCAATGACTCTAGTGGTGGTTTAAGAAATGAACACACATGCAATGACATGCAATGACATTGGTGGATCCATGTGGTTTAGGAAAATAACACACATGCAATGACACTAGTCGTGGTTTATGAAAAGAACACTAATGCAAATAACACTGGTGGATCCATGTGGTTTAGTAAAATAACACACATGCAATGACACTAGTGGTGGTTTAGGAAAAGAACACACATGCAAATGACTTTGATGGATCCATGTGGTTTATGGAAAGAACACACATGCAATGACTATAGTTGTGGTTTAGGATAAGAATTCACATGTAGTGACACTGGTGGATCCATGTAGTTTATGAAAAGAATAAACATGCAATGACTCTAGTTGTGGTGTATGAAAAGTACACACATGCAATGACTCTAGAGGTGGTTTAGGAAAAGAACACACATGCAATGACACTGGTGGATCCATGTGATTTAGTAAAATAACACACATGCAATGACACTAGTGGTGGTTTAGGAAAAGAACAAACGTGCACTGTCTCTAGTTGTGGTTAGGAAAAGTACAAACATTAAATGACTCTAGTGGTGGTTTATGAAAATGACACACATGCATTGACACTGGTGGATCCATGTGGTTTAGTAAAATAACACACATGCGATGACACTAGTGGTGGTTTAGGAAAAGAACACACATGCAAAGACATGCAATGCCACTGGTGGATCCCTGTGGTTTAGGAAAGAAACATGCATGCAATGACACTAGTGGTGGTTTATGAAAAAAAACACATGCAATGACTCTAGTTATGGTTCCATGTGGTTTATGCAAATAACACACATGCAAGGACACTAGTGGTGGTTTATGAATAGAATGCACATGCAATGACTGTAGTTGTGGTTCCGTGTGGTTTATAAAAAGAACAAACATGCAACGACTATAGTTGTGGTTTATGAAAAGAACAAGGATTCAATGACTCTAGTGGTGGTTTATGAAAAGGACACACATGCATTAACACTGGTGGATCCATGTGGTTTAGTAAAATAACACACATGCGATGACACTAGTGGTGGTTTAGGATAAGAAGACACACGCAAAGACATGCAATGCCACTGGTGGATCCATGTGGTTTAGGAAAGGAACACACATGCAATGACACTTGTGGTGGTCATTGAAAAGAACACACATGCAAATGACTCTAGTGGATCCATGTGGTTTATGAAAAGAACACACATGCAATGACACTAATGGTGGTTTATGAAAAGAACATGCATGCAATGAGTCTAGTTGTGGTTCCATGTGGTTTATGAAAACAACAAACATGTTATGACTATAGTTGTGGTTTATGAATAGAGCACACATGCAATGACTCTAGTGGTGGTTTAAGAAAGGAACACACATGCAATGCCATGCAATGACATTGGTGGATCCATGTGGTTTAGGAAAATAACACACATGCAATGACACTAGTCGTGGTTTATGAAAAGAACACTAATGCAAATGACACTGGTGGATCCATGTGGTTTAGTAAAATAACACACATCCAATGACACTAGTGGTGGTTTTGGAAAAGAACACACATGAAAATGACTTTGATGGATCCATGTGGTTTATGGAAAGAACACACATGCAATGACTATAGTTGTGGTTTAGGAAAAGAATTCACATGTAGTGACACTGGTGGATCCATGTAGTTTATGAAAAGAATAAACATGCAATGACTCTAGTTGTGGTGTATGAAAAGTACACACTTGCAATGACTCTAGAGGTGGTTTAGGAAAAGAACACACATGCAATGACACTTGTGGATCCATGTGATTTAGTAAAATAACACACATGCAATGACACTAGTGGTGGTTTTGGAAAAGAACAAACATGCACTGTCTCTAGTTGTGGTTTAGGAAAAGTACAAACATGCAATGACTCTAGTGGTGGTTTATGAAACTAACACACATGCATTGACACTTGTGGATCCATGTGCTTTAGTAAAATAACACACATGTGATGACACTAGTGGTGGTTTAGGAAAAGAACACACATGCAAAGACATGCAATGCCACTGGTGGATCCATGTGGTTTTGGAAAGGAACACTCATGGGATGACACTGGTGGTGGTCATTGAAAGGAACACACATGCAAATGACTCTGGTGGATCCATGTGATTTATGGAAAGAACACACATGCAATGACACTGATGGTGTTTTATCAAAAGAACATGCATGCAATGACTCTAGTTGTGGTTCCATGTGGTTTATGAAAAGAACAAACATGTAATGACTATAGTTGTGGTTTATGAAAAGAACACACATGCAATGACTCTAGTGGTGGTTTAGGAAACGAACACACATGCAATGACATGTAATGACACTGGTGGATCCATGTGGTTTAGGAAAATAAAACACATGCAATGAGACTGGTTGTGGTTTATGAAAAGAACACAAATGCAAATGAGACAGGTGGATCCACGTGGTTTAGTAAAATAACACACATGCAATGACACTAGTGGTGGTTTAGGAAAATAACACATGCAATGACTCTAGTTGTGGTTCCATGTGGTTTATGAATAGAACAAACATGCAATGACTATAGTTGTGGTTTATGAAAATAACACACATGCAATGACTCTGTTGGATCCAAGAGGTTTATGAAAAGAACACACATGCAATCATACTAGTGGTGGTTTAGGAAAATAACACACATGAAACGACACTAGTGGTGGTTTAGGAAAACAACATACATGCAAAGACATGCAATGACACTGGTGGATCCATGTGGTTTACGAAAGGAACACACATGCAATGACACTAGTGGTGGTTTATGAAAAAAACACATGCAATGACTCTAGTTATGGTTCCATGTGGTTTATGCAAATAACACACATGCAAGGACACTAGTGGTGGTTTATGAAAAGAATGCACATGCAATGACTCTAGTTGTGGTTCCGTGTGGTTTATAAAAAGAACAAACATGCAATGACTATAGTTGTGGTTTATGAAAAGAACAAGGATTCAATGACTCTAGTGGTGGTTTATGAAAAGGACACACATGCATTGACACTGGTGGATCCATGTGGTTTAGTAAAATAACACACATGCGATGACACTAGTGGTGGTTTAGGAAAAGAAGACACATGCAAAGACATGCAATGCCACTGGTGGATCCATGTGGTTTAGGAAAGGAACACACATGCAATGACACTTGTGGTGGTCATTGAAAAGAACACACATGCAAATGACTCTGGTGGATCCATGCGGTTTATGGAAAGAACACACATGCAATGACACTAATGGTGGTTTATGAAAAGAACATGCATGCAATGAGTCTAGTTGTGGTTCCATGTGGTTTATGAAAACAACAAACATGTTATGACTATAGTTGTGGTTTATGAATAGAACACACATTCAATGACTCTAGTGGTGGTTTAAGGAAGGAACACACATGCAATGACATTGGTGGATCCATGTGGTTTAGGAAAATAACACACATGCAATGACACTAGTCGTGGTTTATGAAAAGAACACTAATGCAAATGACACTGGTGGATCCATGTGGTTTAGTAAAATAACACACATGCAATGACACTAGTGGTGATTTTGGAAAAGAACACACATGAAAATGACTTTGATGGATCCATGTGGTTTATGGAAAGAACAAACATGCAATGACTATAGTTGTGGTTAGGAAAAGAATTCACATGTAGTGACACTGGTGGATCCATGTAGTTTATGAAAAGAATAAACATGCAATGACTCTAGTTGTGGTGTATGCAAAGTACACACTTGCAATGACTCTAGAGGTGGTTTAGGAAAAGAACACACATGCAATGACACTGGTGGATCCATGTGATTTAGTAAATAACACACATGCAATGACACTAGTGGTGGTTTAGGAAAAGAACAAACATGCACTGTCTCTAGTTGTGGTTTAGGAAAAGTACAAACATGCAATGACTCTAGTGGTGGTTTATGAAACTGACACACATGCATTGACGCTTGTGGATCCATGTGCTTTAGTAAAATAACACACATGTGATGACACTAGTGGTGGTTTAGGAAAAGAACACACATGCAAAGACATGCAATGCCACTGGTGGATCCATGTGGTTTTGGAAAGGAACACTCATGGGATGACACTGGTGGTGGTCATTGACAGGAACACACATGCAAATGACTCTGGTGGATCCATGTGATTTATGGAAAGAACACACATGCAATGACACTGATGGTGTTTTATCAAAAGAACATGCATGGAATGACTCTAGTTGTGGTTCCATGTGGTTTATGAAAAGAACAAACATGTAATGACTATAGTTGTGGTTTATGAAAAGAACACACATGCAATGACTCTAGTGGTGGTTTAGGAAACGAACACACATGCAATGACATGTAATGACACTGGTGGATCCATGTGGTTTAGGAAAATAAAACACATGCAATGAGACTGGTTGTGGTTTATGAAAAGAACACAAATGCAAATGACACAGGTGGATCCATGTGGTTTAGTAAAATAACACACATGCAATGACACTAGTGGTGGTTTAGGAAAATAACACATGCAATGACTCTAGTTGTGGTTCCATGTGGTTTATGAATAGAACAAACATGCAATGACTATAGTTGTGGTTTATGAAAATAACACACATGCAATGACTCTGTTGGATCCAAGAGGTTTATGAAAAGAACACACATGCAATCATACTAGTGGTGGTTTAGGAAAATAACACACATGAAACGACACTAGTGGTGGTTTAGGAAAAAAACATACATGCAAAGACATGCAATGACACTGGTGGATCCATGTGGTTTAGGAAAGGAACACACATGCAATGACACTAGTGGTGGTTTATCAAAAAAAACACATGCAATGACTCTAGTTATGGTTCCATGTGGTTTATGCAAATAACACACATGCAAGGACACTAGTGGTGGTTTATGAAAATAATGCACATGCAATGACTCTAGTTGTGGTTCCGTGTGGTTTATAAAAAGAACAGACATGCAATGACTATAGTTGTGGTTTATGAAAAGAACAAGGATTCAATGACTCTAGTGGTGGTTTATGAAAAGGACACACATGCATTGACACTGGTGGATCCATGTGGTTTAGTAAAATAACACACATGCGATGACACTAGTGGTGGATTAGGAAAAGAAGACACATGCAAAGACATGCAATGCCACTGGTGGATCCATGTGGTTTAGGAAAGGAACACACATGCAATGACACTTGTGGTGGTCATTGAAAAGAACACACATGCAAATGACTCTGGTGGATCCATGCGGTTTATGGAAAGAACACACCTGCAATGACACTAATGGTGGTTTATGAAAAGAACATGCATGCAATGAGTCTAGTTGTGGTTCCATGTGGTTTATGAAAACAACAAACATGTTATGACTATAGTTGTGGTTTATGAATAGAACACACATTCAATGACTCTAGTGGTGGTTTAAGGAAGGAACACACATGCAATGACATTGGTGGATCCATGTGGTTTAGGAAAATAACACACATGCAATGACACTAGTCGTGGTTTATGAAAAGAACACTAATGCAAATGACACTGGTGGATCCATGTGGTTTAGTAAAATAACACACATGCAATGACACTAGTGGTGATTTTGGAAAAGAACACACATGAAAATGACTTTGATGGATCCATGTGGTTTATGGAAAGAACAAACATGCAATGACTATAGTCGTGGTTAGGAAAAGAATTCACATGTAGTGACACTAGTGGATCCATGTAGTTTATGAAAAGAATAAACATGCAATGACTCTAGTTGTGGTGTATGCAAAGTACACACTTGCAATGACTCTAGAGGTGGTTTAGGAAAAGAACACACATGCAATGACACTGGTGGATCCATGTGATTTAGTAAAATAACACACATGCAATGACACTAGTGGTGGTTTAGGAAAAGAACAAACATGCACTGTCTCTAGTTGTGGTTTAGGAAAAGTACAAACATGCAATGACTCTAGTGGTGGTTTATGAAACTGACACACATGCATTGACGCTTGTGGATCCATGTGCTTTAGTAAAATAACACACATGTGATGACACTAGTGGTGGTTTAGGAAAAGAACACACATGCAAAGACATGCAATGCCACTGGTGGATCCATGTGGTTTTGGAAAGGAACACTCATGGGATGACACTGGTGGTGGTCATTGACAGGAACACACATGCAAATGACTCTGGTGGATCCATGTGATTTATGGAAAGAACACACATGCAATGAGACTGATGGTGTTTTATCAAAAGAACATGCATGGAATGACTCTAGTTGTGGTTCCATGTGGTTTATGAAAAGAACAAACATGTAATGACTATAGTTGTGGTTTATGAAAAGAACACACATGCAATGACTCTAGTGGTGGTTTAGGAAACGAACACACATGCAATGACATGTAATGACACTGGTGGATCCATGTGGTTTAGGAAAATAACACACATGCAATGACACTAGTCGTGGTTTATGAAAAGAACACAAGTGCAAATGACACAGGTGGATCCATGTGGTTTAGTAAAATAACACACATGCACTGACACTAGTGGTGGTTTAGGAAAAGAACACACATGCAATGACTCTAGTTGTGGTTCCATGTGGTTTATGAATAGAATAAACATGCAATGACTATAGTTGTGGTTTATGAAAAGAACACACATGCAATGACTCTGGTGGATCCAAGTGGTTTATGAAAAGAACACACATGTAATCAGACTAGTGGTGGTTTAGGAAAATAACACACATGAAACGACACTAGTGGTGGTTTAGGAAAACAACATACATGCAAAGACATGCAATGACACTGGTGGATCCATGTGGTTTAGGAAAGGAACACACATGCAATGACACTAGTGGTGGTTTATGAAAAAAAACACATGCAATGACTCTAGTTATGGTTCCATGTGGTTTATGCAAATAACACACATGCAAGGACACTAGTGGTGGTTTATGAAAATAATGCACATGCAATGACTCTAGTTGTGGTTCCGTGTGGTTTATAAAAAGAACAGACATGCAATGACTATAGTTGTGGTTTATGAAAAGAACAAGGATTCAATGACTCTAGTGGTGGTTTATGAAAAGGACACACATGCATTGACACTGGTGGATCCATGTGGTTTAGTAAAATAACACACATGCGATGACACTAGTGGTGGATTAGGAAAAGAAGACACATGCAAAGACATGCAATGCCACTGGTGGATCCATGTGGTTTAGGAAAGGAACACACATGCAATGACACTTGTGGTGGTCATTGAAAAGAACACACATGCAAATGACTCTGGTGGATCCATGCGGTTTATGGAAAGAACACACCTGCAATGACACTAATGGTGGTTTATGAAAAGAACATGCATGCAATGAGTCTAGTTGTGGTTCCATGTGGTTTATGAAAACAACAAACATGTTATGACTATAGTTGTGGTTTATGAATAGAACACACATTCAATGACTCTAGTGGTGGTTTAAGGAAGGAACACACATGCAATGACATTGGTGGATCCATGTGGTTTAGGAAAATAACACACATGCAATGACACTAGTCGTGGTTTATGAAAAGAACACTAATGCAAATGACACTGGTGGATCCATGTGGTTTAGTAAAATAACACACATGCAATGACACTAGTGGTGATTTTGGAAAAGAACACACATGAAAATGACTTTGATGGATCCATGTGGTTTATGGAAAGAACAAACATGCAATGACTATAGTCGTGGTTAGGAAAAGAATTCACATGTAGTGACACTAGTGGATCCATGTAGTTTATGAAAAGAATAAACATGCAATGACTCTAGTTGTGGTGTATGCAAAGTACACACTTGCAATGACTCTAGAGGTGGTTTAGGAAAAGAACACACATGCAATGACACTGGTGGATCCATGTGATTTAGTAAAATAACACACATGCAATGACACTAGTGGTGGTTTAGGAAAAGAACAAACATGCACTGTCTCTAGTTGTGGTTTAGGAAAAGTACAAACATGCAATGACTCTAGTGGTGGTTTATGAAACTGACACACATGCATTGACGCTTGTGGATCCATGTGCTTTAGTAAAATAACACACATGTGATGACACTAGTGGTGGTTTAGGAAAAGAACACACATGCAAAGACATGCAATGCCACTGGTGGATCCATGTGGTTTTGGAAAGGAACACTCATGGGATGACACTGGTGGTGGTCATTGACAGGAACACACATGCAAATGACTCTGGTGGATCCATGTGATTTATGGAAAGAACACACATGCAATGACATTGATGGTGTTTTATCAAAAGAACATGCATGGAATGACTCTAGTTGTGGTTCCATGTGGTTTATGAAAAGAACAAACATGTAATGACTATAGTTGTGGTTTATGAAAAGAACACACATGCAATGACTCTAGTGGTGGTTTAGGAAACGAACACACATGCAATGACATGTAATGACACTGGTGGATCCATGTGGTTTAGGAAAATAACACACATGCAATGACACTAGTCGTGGTTTATGAAAAGAACACAAGTGCAAATGACACAGGTGGATCCATGTGGTTTAGTAAAATAACACACATGCAATGACACTAGTGGTGGTTTAGGAAAAGAACACACATGCAATGACTCTAGTTGTGGTTCCATGTGGTTTATGAATAGAATAAACATGCAATGACTATAGTTGTGGTTTATGAAAAGAACACACATGCAATGACTCTGGTGGATCCAAGTGGTTTATGAAAAGAACACACATGTAATCAGACTAGTGGTGGTTTAGGAAAATAACACACATGAAACGACACTAGTGGTGGTTTAGGAAAACAACATACATGCAAAGACATGCAATGACACTGGTGGATCCATGTGGTTTAGGAAAGGAACACACATGCAATGACACTAGTGGTGGTTTATGAAAAAAAACACATGCAATGACTCTAGTTATGGTTCCATGTGGTTTATGCAAATAACACACATGCAAGGACACTAGTGGTGGTTTATGAAAAGAATGCACATGCAATGACTCTAGTTGTGGTTCCGTGTGGTTTATAAAAAGAACAGACATGCAATGACTATAGTTGTGGTTGATGAAAAGAACAAGGATTCAATGACTCTAGTGGTGGTTTATGAAAAGGACACACATGCATTGACACTGGTGGATCCATGTGGTTTAGTAAAATAACACACATGCGATGACACTAGTGGTGGTTTATGAAAAGAAGACACATGCAAAGACATGCAATGCCACTGGTGGATCCATGTGGTTTAGGAAAGGAACACACATGCAATGACACTTGTGGTGGTCATTGAAAAGAACACACATGCAAATGACTCTGGTGGATCCATGCGGTTTATGGAAAGAACACACATGCAATGACACTAATGGTGGTTTATGAAAAGAACATGCATGCAGTGAGTCTAGTTGTGGTTCCATGTGGTTTACGAAAACAACAAACATGTTATGACTATAGTTGTGGTTTATGAATGAAACACACATGCAATGACTCTAGTGGTGGTTTAGGAAATGAACACACATGCAATGACATTGGTGGATCCATGTGGTTTAGGAAAATAACACACATGCAATAACACTAGTCGTGCTTTATGAAAAGAACACTAATGCAAATGACACTGGTGGATCCATATGGTATAGTAAAATAACACATGCGATGACACTAGTGGTGGTTTAGTTAAAGAACACACATGCAAATGACTTTGGTGGATCCATGTGGTTTATGGAAAGAACACACATGCAATGACTACAGTTGTGGTTTAGGAAAATAATTCACATGTAGTGACACTGGTGGATCCATGTAGTTTATGAAAATAATAAACATGCAATGACTCTAGTTGTGGTGTATGAAAAGTACACACATGCAATGACTCTAGAGGTGGTTTAGGAAAAGAACACACATGCAATGACACTGGTGGATCCATGTGATTTAGTAAAATAACACACATGCAATGAAACTAGTGGTGGTTTAGGAAAAGAACAAACATGCACTGTCTCTAGTTGAGGTTTAGGAAAAGTACAAACATGCAATGACTCTAGTGGTGGTTTATGAAAATGACACACATGCATTGACACTGGTGGATCCATGTGGTTTAGTAAAATAACACACATGCGATGACACTAGTGGTGGTTTAGGAAAAGAACACACATGCAAAGACATGCAATGCCACTGGTGGATCCATGTGGTTTAGGAAAGGAACACTCATGCGATGACACTGGTGGTGGTCATTGAAAAGAACACACATGCAAATGACTCTGGTGGATCCATGTGATTTATGGAAAGAACACACATGCAATGACACCGATGGTGTTTTATGAAAAGAACATGCATGCAATGACTCTAGTTGTGGTTCCATGTGGTTTATGAAAAGAACAAACATGTAATGACTATAGTTGTGGTTTATGAAAAGAACACACATGCAATGACTCTAGTGGTGGTTTAGGAAAAGAACATACATGCAAAGGCATGCAATGACACTGGTGGATCCATTTTGTTTAAGAAAGGAACACACATGCAATGACACTAGTGGTGGTTTATGAAAAGAATACACATGCAATGACTCTAGTTATGGTTCCATGTGGTTTATACAAATAACACACATGCAAGGACACTAGTGGTGGTTTATGAAAAGAATGCACATGAAATGACTATAGTTGTGGTTCTGTGTGGTTTATAAAAAGAACAAACATGCAACGACAATAGTTGTGGTTTATGAAAAGAACAAGGATGCAAAGACTCTAGTGGTGGTTTATGAAAATGACACACATGCATTGACACAGGTGGATCCATGTGGTTTAGTAAAATAACACACATGCGATGACACTAGTGGTGGTTTAGGAAAAGAACACACATGCAATGACATGCAATGCCACTGGTGGATCCACCTGGTTTAGGAAAATAACACACATGCAATAACACTAGTCGTGGTTTATGAAAAGAACACTAATGCAAATGACGCTGGTGGATCCATATGGTATAGTAAAATAACACACATGCAATGACACTAGTGGTGGTTTAGGAAAAGAACACACATGCAAATAACTTTGGTGGATCCATGTGGTTTATGGAAAGAACGCACATGCAATGACTATAGTTGTGGTTTAGGAAAATAATTCACATGAAGTGACACTGGTGGATCCATGTAGTTTATGAAAATAATAAACATGCAATGACTCTAGTTGTGGTGTATGAAAAGTACACACATGCAATGACTCTAGAGGTGGTTTAGGAAAAGAACACATGCAATGACACTGGTGGATCCATGTGATTTAGTAAAATAACACACATGCAATGACACTAGTGGTGGTTTAGGAAAAGAACAAACATGCACTGTCTCTAGTTGTGGTTTAGGAAAAGTATAAACATGCAATGACTCTAGTGGTGGTTTATGAAAATGACACACATGCATTGACACTGGTGGATCCATGTGGATTAGTAAAATAACACACACACGATGACACTAGTGGTGGTTTAGGAAAAGAACACACATGCAAAGACATGCAATGCCACTGGTGGATCCATGTGGTTTAGGAAAGGAACACTCATGCGATGACACTGGTGGTGGTCATTGAAAAGAACACACATGCAAATGACTCTGGTGGATCCATGTGATTTATGGAAAGAACACACATGCAATGACACTGATGGTGTTTTACGAAAAGAACATCCATGCAATGACTCTAGTTGTGGTTCCATGTGGTTTATGAAAAGAACAAACATGTAATGACTATAGTTGTGGTTTATGAAAAGAACACACAAACAATGACTCTAGTGGTGGTTTAGGAAACGAACACACATGCAATGACATGTAATGACACTGGTGGATCCATGTGGTTTAGGAAAATAACACACATGCAATGACACTAGTCGTGGTTTATGAAAAGAACACAAGTGCAAATGACACAGGTCGATCCATGTGGTTTAGTAAAATAACACACATGCAATGACACTAGTGGTGGTTTAGGAAAAGAACACACATGCAATGAGTCTAGTTGTGGTTCCATGTGGTTTATGAATAGAACAAACATGCAATGACTATAGTTGTGGTTTATAAAAAGAACACACATGCAATGACTCTGGTGGATCCAAGTGGTTTATGAAAAGAACACACATGTAATCAGACTAGTGGTGGTTTAGGAAAATAACACACATGAAACGACACTAGTGGTGGTTTAGGAAAAGACCATACATGCAAAGGCATGCAATGACACTGGTGGATCCATGTGGTTTAAGAAAGGAACACACATGCAATGACACTAGTGGTGGTTTATGAAAAGAATACACATGCAATGACTCTAGTTATGGTTCCATGTGGTTTATACAAATTACACACATGCATGGACACTAGTGGTGGTTTATGAAAAGAATGCACATGAAATGACTGTAGTTGTGGTTCTGTGTGGTTTATAAAAAGAACAAACATGCAACGACTATAGTTGTGGTTTATGAAAAGAACAAGGATTCAATGACTATAGTGGTCGTTTATGAAAAGGACACATATGCATTGACACTGGTGGATCCATGTGGTTTAGTAAAATAACACACATGCGATGACACTAGTGGTGGTTTAGGAAAAGAACACACATGCAATGACATGCAATGCCACTGTTGGATCCATGTGGTTTAGGAAAATAAAACACATGCAATGAGACTGGTTGTGGTTTATGAAAAGAACACAAATGCAAATGACATAGGTGGATCCATGTGGTTTAGTAAAATAACACACATGCAATGACACTAGTGGTGGTTTAGGAAAATAACACACATGAAATGACACTAGTGGTGGTTTAGGAAAACAACATACATGCGAAGACATGCAATGACACTGGTGGATCCATGTGGTTGAGGAAAGGAACACACATGCAATGACACTAGTGGTGGTTTATGAAAAGAACACACATACAATGACTCTAGTTATGGTTCCACGTGGTTTATGTAAATAACACACATGCAAGGACACTAGTGGTGGTTTATGAATAGAATGCACATGCAATGACTCTAGTTGTGGTTCCATGTGGTTTATAAAAAGAAGAAACATGCAACGACTATAGTTGTGGTTTATGAAAATAACAAGGATTCAATGACTCTAGTGGTGCTTTATGAAAAGGACACACATGCATTGACACTGGTGGATCCATGTGGTTTAGTAAAATAACACACATGCGATGACACTAGTGGTGGTTTAGGAAAAGAAGACACATGCAAAGACATGCAATGCCATTGGTGGATCCATGTGGTTTAGGAAAGGAACACACATGCAATGACACTTGTGGTGGTCATTGAAATGAACACACATGCAAATGACTCTGGTGGATCCATGCGGTTTATAGAAAGAACACACATGCAATGACACTAATGCTGGTTTATGAAAAGAACATGCATGCAATGAGTCTAGTTGTGGTTCCATGTGGTTTATGAAAACAACAAACATGTTATGACTATAGTTGTGGTTTATGAATAGAACACACATGCAATGACTCTAGTGGTGGTTTAGGAAATGAACACACATGCAATGACATTGGTGGATCCATGTGGTTTAGGAAAATAACACACATGCAATGACACTAGTCGTGGTTTATGAAAAGAACACTAATGCAAATGACACTGGTGGATCCATGTGGTTTAGTAAAATAACACACATGCAATGACACTAGTGGTGGTTTAGGAAAAGAACACACATGCAAATGACTTTGGTGGATCCATGTGGTTTATGGAAAGAACACACATGCAATGACTATAGTTGTGGTTTAGGAAAAGAATTCACATGCAGTGACACTGGTGGATCCATGTAGTTTATGAAAAGAATAAACATGCAATGACTCTAGTTGTGGTGTATGAAAAGTACACACATGCAATGACTCTAGAGGTGGTTTAGGAAAAGAACACACATGCAATGACACTGGTGGATCCATGTGATTTAGTAAAATAACACACATGCAATGACACTAGTGGTGGTTTAGGAAAAGAACAAACATGCACTGTCTCTCGTTGTGGTTTAGGAAAAGTACAAACATGCAATGACTCTAGTGGTGGTTTATGAAAATGACACACATGCATTGACACTGGTGGATCCATGTGGTTTAGTAAAATAACACACATGCGATGAAACTAGTGGTGGTTTAGGAAAAGAACACACATGCAAAGACATGCAATGCCACTGGTGGATCCATGTGGTTTAGGAAAGGAACATACATGCAATGACACTAGTGGTGGTTTATGAAAAAAAAAATGCAATGACTCCAGTTATGGTTCCATGTGGTTTATGCAAATAACACACATGCAAGGACACTAGTGGTGGTTTATGAATAGAATGCACATGCAATGACTCTAGTTGTGGTTCCGTGTGGTTTATAAAAAGAACAAACATGCAACGACTGTAGTTGTGGTTTATGAAAAGAACAAGGATTCAATGACTCTAGTGGTGGTTTATGAAAGGGACACACATGCATTGACACTGGTGGATCCATGTGGTTTAGTAAAATAACACACATGCGATGACACTAGTGGTGGTTTAGGATAAGAAGACACATGCAAAGACATGCAATGCCACTGGTGGATCCATGTGGTTTAGGAAAGGAACACACATGCAATGACACTTGTGGTGGTCATTGAAAAGAACACACATGCAAATGACTCTAGTGGATCCATGTGGTTTATGAAAAGAACACACATGCAATGACACTAATGGTGGTTTATGAAAAGAACATGCATGCAATGAGTCTAGTTGTGGTTCCATGTGGTTTACGAAAACAACAAACATGTTATGACTATAGTTGTGGTTTATGAATAGAACACACATGCAATGACTCTAGTGGTGGTTTAAGAAATGAACACACATGCAATGACATTGGTGGATCCATGTGGTTTAGGAAAATAACACACATGCAATGACACTAGTCGTGGTTTATGAAAAGAACACTAATGCAAAGGACACTGGTGGATCCATGTGGTTTAGTAAAATAACACACATGCAATGACACTAGTGGAGGTTTAGGAAAAGAACACACATGAAAATGACTTTGATGGATCCATGTGGTTTATGGAAAGAACACACATGCAATGACTATAGTTGTGGTTTAGGAAAAGAATTCACATGTAGTGACACTGGTGGATCCATGTAGTTTATGAAAAGAATAAACATGCAATGACTCTAGTTGTGGTGTATGAAAAGTACACACTTGCAATGACTCTAGAGGTGGTTTAGGAAAAGAACACACATGCAATGACACTGGTGGATCCATGTGATTTAGTAAAATAACACACATGCAATGACACTAGTGGTGGTTTAGGAAAAGAACAAACATGCACTGTCTCTAGTTGTGGTTTAGGAAAAGTACAAACATGCAATGACTCTAGTGGTGGTTTATGAAACTGACACACATGCAATGACACTGGTGGATCCATGTGCTTTAGTAAAATAACACACATGTGATGACACTAGTGCTGGTTTAGGAAAAGAACACACATGCAAAGACATGCAATGCCACTGGTGGATCCATGTGGTTTTGGAAAGGAACACTCATGCGATGACACTGGTGGTGGTCATTGAAAGGAACACACATGCAAATGACTCTGGTGGATCCATGTGATTTATGGAAAGAACACACATGCAATGACACTGATGGTGTTTTATGAAAAGAACATGCATGCAATGACTCTAGTTGTGGTTCCATGTGGTTTATGAAAAGAACAAACATGTAATGACTATAGTTGTGGTTTATGAAAAGAACACACATGCAATGACTCTAGTGGTGGTTTAGGAAACGAACAGACATGCAATGACATGTAATGACACTGGTGGATCCATGTGGTTTAGGAAAATGAAACACATGCAATGAGACTGGTTGTGGTTTATGAAAAGAACACAAATGCAAATGACACAGGTGGATCCATGTGGTTTAGTAAAATAACACACATGCAATGACACTAGTGGTGGTTTAGGAAAATAACACACATGCAATGACTCTAGTTGTGGTTCCATGTGGTGTATGAAAATAACACACATGCAATGACTCTGTTGGATCCAAGAGGTTTATGAAAAGAACACACATGCAATCATACTAGTGGTGGTTTAGGAAAATAACACACATGAAATGACACTAGTGGTGGTTTAGGAAAACAACATACATGCAAAGACATGCAATGACACTGGTGGATCCATGTGGTTTAGGAAAGGAACACACATGCAATGACACTAGTGGTGGTTTATGAAAAAAAAACACATGCAATGACTCTAGTTATGGTTCCATGTGGTTTATGCAAATAACACACATGCAAGGACACTGGTGATGGTTTATGAAAAGAATGCACATGCAATGACTGTAGTTGTGGTTCCGTGTGGTTTATAAAAAGAACAAACATGCAACGACTATAGTTGTGGTTTAGGAAAAGAACAAGGATTCAATGACTCTAGTCGTGGTTTATGAAAAGGACACACATGCATTGACACTGGTGGATCCATGTGGTTTAGTAAAATAACACACATGCGATGACACTAGTGGTGGTTTAGGAAAACAAGACGCATGCAAAGACATGCAATGCCACTGGTGGATCCATGTGGTTTAGGAAAGGAACACACATGCAATGACACTTCTGGTGGTCATTGAAAAGAACACACATGCAAATGACTCTGGTGGATCCATGCGGTTTATGGAAAGAACACACATGCAATGACACTAATGGTGGTTTATGAAAAGAACATGCATGTAATGAGTCTAGTTGTGGTTCCATGTGGTTTACGAAAACAACAAACATGTTATGACTATAGTTGTGGTTTATGAATAAAACACACATGCAATGACTCTAGTGGTGGTTTAGGAAATGAACACACATGCAATGACATGCAATGACATTGGTGGATCCATGTGGTTTAGGAAAATAACACACATGCAATAACACTAGTCGTGGTTTATGAAAAGAACACTAATGCAAATGACACTGGTGGATCCATATGGTATAGTAAAATGACACACATGCAATGACACTAGTGGTGGTTTAGGTAAAGAACACACATGCAAATGACTTTGGTGGATCCATGTGGTTTATGGAAAGAACACACATGCAATGACTATAGTTGTGGTTTAGGAAAATAATTCACATGCAGTGACACTAGTGGATCCATGTAGTTTATGAAAATAATAAACATGCAATGACTCTAGTTGTGGTGTATGAAAAGTACACACATGCAATGACTCTAGAGGTGGTTTAGGAAAAGAACACACATGCAATGACACTGGTGGATCCATGTGATTTAGTAAAATAACACACATGCAATGACACTAGTGGTGGTTTAGGAAAAGAACAATAATGCACTGTCTCTAGTTGTGGTTTAGGAAAAGTACAAACATGCAATGACTCTAGTGGTGGTTTATGAAAATGACACACATGCATTGACACTGGTGGATCCATGTGGTTTTGTAAAATAACACACATGCTATGACACTAGTGGTGGTTTAGGAAAAGAACACACATGCAAAGACATGCAATGCCACTGGTGGATCCATGTGGTTTAGGAAAGGAACACTCATGCGATGACACTGGTGGTGGTCATTAAAAAGAACACACATGCAAATGACTCTGGTGGATCCATGTGATTTATGGAAAGAACACACATGCAATGACACTGATGGTGTTTTATGAAAAGAACATGCATGCAATGACTCTAGTTGTGGTTCCATGTGGTTTATGAAAAGAACAAACATGTAATGACTATAGTTGTGGTTTATGAAAAGAACACACATGAAATGACTCTAGTGGTGGTTTAGGAAACGAACACACATGCAATGACATGTAATGACACTGGTGGATCCATGTGGTTTAGGAAAATAAAACACATGCAATGACACTAGTCATGGTTTATGAAAAGAACACAAATGCAAATGACACAGGTGGATCCATGTGGTTTAGTAAAATAACACACATGCAATGACACTAGTGGGGGTTTAGGAAAAGAACACACATGCAATGACTCTAGTTGTGGTTCCATGTGGTTTATGAATAGAACAAACATGCAATGACTATAGTTGTGGTTTATGAAAAGAACACACATGTAATGACTCTGGTGGATCCAAGTGGTTTATGAAAAGAACACACATGTAATCAGACTAGTGGTGGTTTAGGAAAATAACACACATGAAATGACACTAGTGGTGGTTTAGGAAAAGAACATACATGCAAAGGCATGCAATGACACTGGTGGATCCATGTGGTTTAAGAAAGGAACACACATGCAATGACACTAGTGGTGGTTTATGAAAAGAATACACATGCAATGACTCTAGTTATGGTTCCATGTGGTTTATACAAATAACACACATGCAAGGACACTAGTGGTGGTTTATGAAAAGAATGCACATGAAATGACTGTAGTTGTGGTTCTGTGTGGTTTATAAAAAGAACAAACATGCAACGACTATAGTTGTGGTTTATGAAAAGAACAAGGATGCAATGACTCTAGTGGTGGTTTATGAAAATGACACACATGCATTGACACTGGTGGATCCATGTGGTTTAGTAAAATAACACACATGCGATGACACTAGTGGTGGTTTAGGAAAAGAACACACACGCAATGACATGCAATGCCACTGGTGGATCCATGTGGTTTAGGAAAGGAACACTGATGCGATGACACTAGTGGTGGTCATTGAAAAGAACACACATGCAAATGACTCTGGTGGATCCATGTGATTTATGGAAAGAACACACATGCAATGACACTGATGGTGTTTTATGAAAAGAACATGCATGCAATGACTCTAGTTGTGGTTCCATGTGGTTTATGAAAAGAACAAACATGTAATGACTATAGTTGTGGTTTATGAAAAGAACACACATGCAATGACTCTAGTGGTGGTTTAGGAAACGAACACACATGCTCCATGTTCCTTCTTTGTATGGCCTCATAAAAAAAATAAAAATCTAAACCTAGCTTCTCTCTTTATTCTTCTCCTAACCTAATTCTACTAAACCCTAACATTGATCCCTCCCTCTCAACTCCTCCCTCACACCTGATCCCTTCTCTCTCCCTGGCCACACCTAGCTAACCCTACCCCTCTCTCCAACCCTACACAAAACCCTAACCCTAGCCCATGTCTACCCTAGCCCGACTTACCCCCTCTCCTCTCTTTCTTTCTCTACCGGCCGAGCCAGCCCCACCTGCCTTCTCTCGTCCTCGGCCCCACCTGCAATTCCTCCCCTCTGCCGCTACCTGCCCCAGGACGAGCCCCAGCTAGCCCACGTGCTCGAGGAGAAGGAGGAAAAGGCGAGGCCACCTTTACCTGCCCGTGCCCACACGACAACCCTCCTTCCCCTCCCTCCCTTTCTCCTCCTCTCACACGCCTCCTGCACCGCCAGATCCACCCCGAGCCTCCCCTCTTTTTCCCCTTCTTCCTCCCCGACGCCCAGCTCCTGCCGCCGTTCGCCGCCAGCACCGCGCCGTCTACCTCTGCTCGTCTTCGTTCTAGCCGACGTGCTCGTCGTGGAAGTGGCCCAGGCGGTCGTGGACATCCCTCTGCTTCGCCCGTTCCCGCCAGCGCAAAGGAAGGAGCTCCCAGGACCGCCAGTACATCGCCGCTCTACAGCAAACCCTAGATCCGGGGCGCCAGCGATCTCGCTGCTCCGCAGCTCCTCGCTCCGATCCGAGCCCGCCGTCGAGCCCGTGGTCAGCCCCTCTCTCTCCCTGACAACCTCCGCTTCTCCGTCACCGTCTAGCGCCGCTGCTCAAACCGTCGAACGGTCTCAGTGCGCCGCAGCACGCCGGCGTCTGCAACCTCCCCGCGCCGCGCAGAACCCTAACTAGGCCCCAAACCCTCTCCTGTCAACTCCCCTCGTCCTACCGCACTGGTTAGCCCCCAAGCGCGCACGCCCGCGACCTGGGTTCGATCCCCCGCCCCGCGCCGCATGCCGATTTCTCGTCAGACCGAGGAGAAGAAGAACAGTACCAGGGCCTGTGGTAGATTTACATTAAGCCCCCCTTTTTATTTCGCTCTTAACCCGCGCTCCTAGAGACCCCACTAGTCAGCCGCACTAGCATTATTGCAGAAAACCCCCCAGATTTCTCCGGCCGTAACCCGCGCTCCAGCTCTAACCCCACATGTCAGTCGCTCCAGTCCCCCACCCCTCGCAGTGGGTCTCCAGCCGCTGGCCCCGCCTATCAGCCTCAGTGGCTAGCCCAGCCAGGGTGGAAAAGTGTTTTCGCGCGCGTGGCCCCAGTCAGCGCAAGGCCCACCCGTCAGTGACGGTGGCTGAAGCTGTCTGAGTAAGAAAAGTTTTCCTGGCTGTCTGTTTTTAATTAAACCTTTTTCAATTTGATTTAAATTCAAATTCAATTCAGATTCAAATAATTTTTAAAATAGAAATCCAAATAATACAAATAAAATATGTTTTGGAATCAGAAAAATGCGAGGAATTCAAATATGCCCTTCAAAATATGTTTGAACACTTTAAATTTTCGAGATGATTAAAATTACAATAAAATGCCCTTTTCCTTAATTAATTAATAACTTTAATTCTATAACTCCAAATTGGGCAAATAATATGTCTAAATCGATGAGCGCGACGAGCCCGTTCTATTTATGCAGTCCTTGTTCTGAATTGAAGCATGCATCATGTTGTTATTAAAAATCTGAACTGTTTATGACAATAAAACTTGGTTAAATAAATGCCAAAATGCTTTATTTCTTGTATTCACCCCTCACCTTTGCCATGCTACTTTAATGCCATGTAAATTGTGCATCATTCATCATGGCATGCTTGTTTGCTTGTCACATTTTAATTCATATGCTTGTGCACTTTATTTATGTTGGCCCTTGTTTGTTTGGTTCTTCTTCGAATAAACGCCCAACAGGAGAATTACCAGGAATCACAGGAGTACTACCCAGATCCATCTCTCGCTTCAACTGAGCTGTCAGGCAAGCACTACCACATGCTTGCATACATACAGTACCTATTGCCTCTATCTTATTCTTGCATCATTGAGTCGCGATTGCATTAAATTGAATCCCAAGCACTGCATAGCCTTTACTTTTAAACACCACCGAAGCTTGTTCCTCCATCCTATGAGCCATTACTACAGGAGTTGTTCGAGCCATGCGAGTCGTAGGAAGGCATGTGTAGGGTATGTGAGTGTCTGATGAATAACGAGGTACCTAAACAACTTAACCGGAGTAGTAATGGGATAACTAATGGAAGAGGCACCGGTGAGCAATATCTGCTATTTGGTTTTTCATGCTCACTTGTGTCCCGTAGGACCCCGAGTACTTGATTCCTGTTCCTTGACTATTCGCACTATCCACATCCGGGAGGCCTTATGGACCCCCTGAGCCAGAGCTAGATTCATTCTTATTTCTTGGGGCCACAAAGTAGTTTGGGGCTTTATTACTATCCTGTACTTATGCGATGCTACTATTTTATTAAGATTGTGCGAGGAACAAATGTACTGTTTAAGAATTGCGGAGTGTTTTCGCGGTATCGACAAGCCCAGTCACATTTTCGGGTTCCCAGTCGTTTACAGCCATTGGCGCAAACCTTGGTTCCGTCTCGGAGCCAGCCAACTTCATTGTGGGTAGCTTAATGGGGTGGCCCCCTGAAATATTTCTGAATTCTGTGATTGCTTTGTCGTGAATGCCTCGTTGGGTTTTGATTTGGTTTTTCCGAGGTTGATCGAGTGTGTGTTGCTATTCGTGCACCCCTGCAGGGTAAATCTTTCTGAAAGCCGTGTCCGCGGTTATGGACGACTTGGAGCACAGTTTCTCGATCATAGACAAGTATAACTAAAGTACCGCTTTTAAATTGACTAAGTGCTTGACTACTAAATAGTGCAATACTCATGGAATGGTTAATAAAACTGCCAACGGATGATGGGGGTTGTTCGTACGCTTCCTCGTTGGTAAGTGAGGAGGAGGATGGATCTGTTAATTCTACTGTTATAACTGTTGTTCTTAATTCACGGACATCCGTCTATCATTGGTTAGGCGGATGGTTAGCGAGTATCTGTAGAATTGATAGGTATTATCTTTTGCTGCAATTGCGTCACCCCAGGTTGTGTCCCCTTTAGCTGCATAAAGACTTGCTGAGTACCCCTAGGGTCTCACACAATAAATTGTTTGATTCAGATGAACAGGTGTACCCGCAAGGTGGATACTGGGTGGAAGAGACATATGATGTTGGCAACGATCGTTCGGTGTAGAGATTCCGGGAACGGGGATCCATGAGATCTGTGCGCGGGATGTGTTTATTTATGGGGCATCTTATGCCAATTTGCTTCTTATCCGTACTCGGATCTTGTTTTCCGCTTCCGCCTGATACTCTGATGTGTGATGTATGAGGAGCTATCCTAAATTATTATATCTATCTAGGACATTTGGATCTTGCCGTATGGCGTTGCAATATTTCTCTTTCTTTTAGATGGAATGGCTCTGAGGACTGTTGTATGTGGCTTGCATACATACTCATTTGTGTATGTAGTTGATCCCTTCGCCTACCGATTACGCCGCTCGTTCTTGTCCCGTTGTCTGAAAGTGGTTAGGACGGCCGAAAGGTCTACCGTGAGTGGCCCTAGGCCCCACCGTACTATTTTAACCACTTTTGTTCATCCAGGCATTAACTAAGAGCGTAATTTACCGAGGTAGTTACAATTGGTATCAGAGCCATCCCGCCCTTCAGGGTCTCAGCCAAAATGGTCGTTGTCCGTCTAGCAAATATTTTGGTAGTTATGTATACTAGGGAAAAACAAAGCGTGAGAGTGGGACTGCTTCCATTTTTCTTCTTACCCACCCACCCACCCTTTTTCTGGCAAGGAAGTGTAACGTTTTCAATCCTCTTCTTAAAATTCAAACTAGGATTCACGTGTTCTGGGTTCCGTAGTACCATAGGTTGTGTTTGTGTGTGTGTGTGCGTGTGTGAATTCCTTGTCTATCTGTTGCATCCAAATGTTATCACTGTCTGTCTTTTGGTTATCAACTGTTGGTACATTCCATACCGACAGGCCTTTGTAAACCGACGCGATCTATTCTGATTCGTTGTATACCGATGCGATCTATCTTACTCTTTGTTATCCGACGTTATCTTGTTGGGGTGTTCTTTTCCGTAGTTACCAATCTTTAGGTTCATCTAAGAAGAAGGTGTTGGGATACGTGTTTTACTGATTCATGTGCGGAGTAATAATTTGAGTGCGGGATGGAGTCGCGACCATACCACTACTTTTCTCATTTGCTTTTGTATATTGAACTAGTAGAGTTACTAATCTTGATTCGTTAAGTGGTTTTGCGCATATAGTGGTATTTTAATGCCGAAATTTGCGGAAATTTTTTCTTTGTTAGTTGTATACCACACTCCTTGTTCAGTCGTGTGCGTTATGCTTAATATCTTCTAGTTGCCTTGAACTTTGTTGATATTTTAAATATCATCTCAGTGAATTGCATCCTTTAATCTTGATTAATTCCATTTTGGTACTATTTTGGATTATTATCATTCTCCATTATAGTACTGACTTGTGTTTTATATCAATCACAGGATGGCACCACCACGCCGTTCTG
The DNA here is from genome assembly GCA_910589775.1 of Avena eriantha. NCBI lineage: Eukaryota > Viridiplantae > Streptophyta > Magnoliopsida > Poales > Poaceae > Avena > Avena eriantha. The sequence continues at coordinate 110,356 of CAJUXJ010000991.1, forward strand.
AGGAGGACATACCACCTGAACTTGGGGCTGCTTTGGCAAGTATTGCAAATGCTTTGGGCACTATGCAGCAAAACCAGCAGCGCTTCGAGGAAAGCGTGAGGAGGAATGAGTTCGTTCCGCTACCTCCACCTCCCAAGCGAGGAGACATCAAGAGTTTTCTCAAGTTCAACCCATGTCAATTTGAAGTGTCTGATCAGCCACTTGATGCGGATGATTGGCTTCATGAAGTGTCAAGGTTGCTGATGACTGCAGATGTTCCCGAGAAAGAATGGGTCAAGTGTGCTACTCACCTTCTAAAGGGAGATGCAGCTCTTTGGTGGGAAAATTACCTCAAGGCAGATCTCTCTGGTTTTCAGCCTACTTGGGAGCGGTTCACTTCTGCTTTCAAAGAGAAATATCTGTCAGAAATTGCAATGGAAAGGATGAAGGAAGTGTTTCTCAACCTCAAGCAGGGCACTGACAATGTCAACACCTACATCAGAAACTTCATGAACCTTTCTCGTATGGTGGCGATGAGATCTCTGATGACAAGAAAAAGCAAAAGAGGTTTCGGCAAGGCCTCAATGCTTCCATCAAATATGCAATCACTCATGCAAGGCCGGCATCTTTTCTGGAACTTCAACACACAGCTCTGCAGGAAGAAGCAAGTAGACAAGTGTTTAAGGAGTCAAAGAAACACAGCTGTGATACAGCAAGCTCTTCTGCTATGACAACTCCTTCTAAGCGTCGTGTCTGGGTTCCTAACACCCCACCGTCGCTCCCTGCTCCACCAAGACCGTCAAGCTACGCACCAAGGCCACCAAACTCCTTCACTGCGGCTCCCAGGGGCTACAACCACAACTACCCTGGAGCGCCTGGCGGAGTCCCTGGCTACGTTGCTCCACGTCCACCTGGTGCTTGCTATACTTGTGGAAACACTGGGCATCAGCACTGGAATTGTCCTATGAACAACAAAGCTCTTCCACCACCACCTCCAAGACCTGCGGCAAGTGCTCCTATGATTCGTGCACCTCCACCTCGGGCTCTCAACATCAACACTAAGCCGAGGTCTACGGTTGCTCATGCCAACTGTGTCAACGTCGCTCAAGCTGAGCATGCACCTGGAGTTGTCATGGGTATGCTTCCTGTTAACTCAGTTTCTGCACGAGTGTTGTTTGATTCTGGTGCATCGCATTCTTTTGTCTCTACGAGTTTTGCTGATAGGAATGGGTTATCTATGGATCCTCTCCCCAAGCGTTTAATGGTTCTTTCTCCTGGAGCAGCAATGGTATCTTCTAAAATCAGCCATAACAATCAAATTGAGATTGGTGGTTCTTCGTTTCCGGCTTCCTTAATTATTCTGGGCAATTCTGATATTGATGTTATCTTGGACATGGATTGGTTGACAGCAAATGCAGCTGTGATTGATTGTGCTGAACGTTCAGTTTCTCTGAAAATTCCTGAAGGCCATATAGTCTATTCTCCAAGTCTGACTCCTGCAATTCAGCTTTATTCTTTGGCGGCTCTGAAAGATGATTCTATGGAAGGTATTCAGAGTGTTCCTGTAGTTTGTGAGTTTCCAGATGTCTTTCCTGAAGAGTTACCAGGTATGCCTCCGGATCGTGAGGTTGAGTTTGTCATTGAACTTGAACCTGGTACCGCTCCTATTTCCAAGCAGCCTTATAAAATGGGTCCTGCTGAGTTGGCTGAACTTAAGCGTCAGTTGGATGAACAAGAGAAGTTGGGTTTCATTCAGCACAGTACTTCTTCTTGGGGTAGTCCAACCATCTTTGTGAAGAAGCGAGACAAGACTGATAGACTTTGTGTTGACTATCGGGCACTCAATGCTAAAACAATCAAGAATAAATATCCCCTTCCACGGATTAATGATCTCTTCGATCAGCTAGCTGGAGTTGTGGTATTCTCTAAACTTGATTTGAGAAGTGGTTATCATCAAATCAAGATCCGCAAGGAATATGTTCCTAAAACAACTTTCACCACCCGCTATGGCCTGTATGAGTACACGGTCATGTCTTTCGGTCTCACCAATGCACCTGCCACCTTCTCGAGGCTTATGAACTCGGTTTTCATGGAGTATCTTGATAAGTTCGTTGTGGTCTATCTGGATGACATTCTAGTGTATTCTAAGTCTAAGGAAGAACATGAAGAACACCTTCGGTGTGTCCTAAACAAGCTTCGTGAGAACCGCCTGTATGCAAAGTTCTCCAAGTGTGAGTTTTGGCTGCCTCAAGTCACCTACCTTGGTCATGTCATCTCTGCCAAGGGCATTGCCGTCAACCCAGAAACTATTAAGACAATTATGGACTGGCTTCCACCCATAAATGTCAAAGAAGTCCGGAGTTTCCTTGGTTTGGCCAGTTACTGTTGTCACTTCGTTCAAAACTTCTCAAAGATTGCGAAGCCTCTTACCGATCTCCTCAAGAAAGGCAAGAAATATCTTTGGACTCCTGCATGTCAAGCAAGCTTTGAAACACTCAAAGAGAATCTCACTTCCACTCCAGTCTTAGTTCCTCCAGATACATCAAAGCCTTTCCAGATTTTCTGTGATGCTTCATTGCAAGGATTGGGTGCGGTCCTTATGCAAGAAAAACAAGTTGTTGCTTATGCATCTCGTCAGTTGAAGACGCATGAGATCAACTATCCTACACATGACCTCGAACTCGCAGCAGTTGTCTTTGCTTTGAAAGTATGGAGGCATTACTTGCTTGGCAACCGTTGTGAGATCTTTTCTGATCACAAGAGTCTGAAGTATATCTTCACACAGCCTGATCTCAACCTTCGTCAGAGGAGGTGGATTGAAACAATCAATGATTTCGATTTGACCATCAACTACACCCCGGGCAAAGCCAATGTCATGGCCGATGCTCTCAGCCGAAAAGCTTATGTCAACAACCTCATGGTGGAAGAACAACAGCCTCTCTTGTGCGAGGAATTCCGCAAGCTCAACCTTGAAATTGTGGATCAAGGTTATCTTCTGAACCTTCTAGCAACACCTCTCTTGGAAGAAAAGGTTCGTTCCATTCAGCTTGGGGATCCTTACACTAAAAATATGATCTCCAACATTCAACTTCCGAAGTACGAGTCTTTCCATGTTGACGACCAAGGCACTCTTTTCTTTGAACACCGGATGTTTGTTCCGAACTACCCGGGTTTAAGAGAGCAAGTTCTCAAGGAGGCGCATGATTCTGTTCTTTCTATCCACCCTGGAAGCACTAAGATGTACATGGACTTGAAAACACAATATTGGTGGCCTAGTTTGAAATGATATTGTGCCAAGTATGTCTCGGAGTGCGATGTTTGTCGCAGAGTTAAAGCTGTCCATCAGAAACCTTCCGGTCTTCTACAACCATTGAAGCCTCCAGAATGGAAATGGGAGAAAGTAGAGATGGACTTCATCACTGGTTTTCCAAGGTCGTAGAAGGGCAACAATGCAATCTTTGTTGTCATTGACAGGCTTTCCAAAGTAGCTCACTTCTTTCCAGTCAAGGAAACAATTTCTGCAATTCAGTTGGCTGAGCTCTATATCAACAGAATTGTTTCTCTATATGGAGTTCCTCTTGAGATCAGTTCAGACCATGGAAGTATCTTCACTTCCAAGTTCTGGGGAAGTTTCCAAAATGCTTTGGGAACAAAATTAAACTTCAACACAGCTTACCACCCTTAGTCGCAAGGACAAGTTGAAAGGATCAATCAGATTCTGGAAGATATGCTCCATGCTTGCGTTATCTCTTTCGGCATGAAGTGGAAAGAATGTCTTCCTTATGCTGAATTCTCTTACAACAACAGTTTCCAGAAAAGTCTAAAGATGGCACCATTTGAGGCTCTCTATGGTCGCAAATGCAGAACTCCGATTGGTTGGTCGGGCGCAGGTGAAAGAATATTGTTTGGCCCCGACATTGTAACTCAAGCGGAGGAGAAAGTTCATATCATTCTCGAAAATCTGAAGATTGCTCAAAGTCGCTAGAAGAGCAATTATGACAGAAAGCACACGGACATGGAGTATGTCCCTGGTGATCTCGTTTACCTTCGTGTCACTCCCATGAGAGGCACACACCGCTTTGGTATCAAAGGAAAGCTGGCTCCTAGATACATCGGTCCTTTCAAAATTCGTGGAAGAAGAGGAGAAGTTGCTTATGCTCTTGAGCTCCCTGAACAACTCAAAGTCCATGATGTTTTCCACATCTCTCAACTCAAGAAGTGCTTCAACGATCCTGGCAGGACCGTGGACCATGAACTCATTAATCTCCAAGAAGATCTGTCTTATCAAGAACACCCCATAAAAATTCTTGAAGTCGCAGAAAGAAGGACTCGCAACAAGTCCATCAAGTTCTGCAAGGTGCAGTGGTCGCACCATTCCGTCGATGAAGCCACCTGGGAATGTGAAGATGAGCTCCGTGCCAAGTATCGTACCCTCTTTGAGTCTTCTTCTTCCTAGAATCTCGGGGCGAGATTCCTGTTTATTGGGGGAGAGTCGTAGCATCCCAATTGTCTAACAATTGTAATGCTACTTGTTCTAGTAAGATATTGGCTACTTCCTATATATAATTGTTGCACCATAATTATATCATGCTCATGTCATCATGCCACCTTGCATTTGAGCATCATATAAAACCCTCTTTCTTTTGGTTTTTCTCTCATATGCATTATTAACTGTATTTGCCTCTTGATATTGTATTTGGTTATTGATATATTGTTCAAATGCCCAAGTTGAGTTGGGAGCATATCTTTTATTTCAATTCCATCACCTTTCCTTTCCACCACTTTATAATTCCACCATCCCATTAACCATGAGCTGGTATTTCTTTTTCTTTTGATATTTTAATTCTAGCTCATGTAGTTCGGGGTGGATCTAATCCTCTAAATTCTTGTGCTTGGCTTTTTCTCCACTTCATGGAAATGCATAAGAATAATGCCATAATATTATTATTGTTTTCACAAAATAAATCATGGCATTATTATTTTGCATGGGCCATGCAAAAGTACCACCACCTTTTATCCCATGGGTTTTTGCCTTTGACTTTAGTGCTTATTTCTTTGTGAACCATCTCCTTCCATTCCACCAGTCCCATATCCTCACCGACATCTCTTTCTTTTATTTTATTTTCTACATGCATGATCATATGAGACTCTTTCCACCTATCTCTTTTCTTCCTCTCTCTTTCTTGTTTATCTTCCACATTAGCTCAAGCTAGATCAAGCTCCATGTTCCTTCTTGGTATGGCCACATAAAAAAAATTAAAATCTAAATACCTAATAGAAATCTAAACCTAGCTTCTCTCTTTATTCTTCTCCTAACCTAATTCTACTAAACCCTAACATTTATCCCTCCCTCTCAACTCCTCCCTCACACCTGATCCCTTCTCTCTCACTGGCCACACCTAGCTAACCCTACCCCTCTCTCCAACCCTACACAAATGACACACATGCATTGACACTGGTGGATCCATGTGGTTTAGTAAAATAACACACACGCGATGACACTAGTGGTGGTTTAGGAAAAGAACACACATGCAAAGACATGCAATTCCACTGGTGGATCCATGTGGTTTAGGAAAGGAACACTCATGCGATGACACTTGTGGTGGTCATTGAAAAGAACACACATGCAAATGACTCTGGTGGATCCATGTGGTTTATGGAAAGAACACACATGCAATGACACTAATGGTGGTTTATGAAAAGAACATGCATGCAATGAGTCTAGTTGTGGTTCCATGTGGTTTATGAAAAGAACAACCATGTAATGACTATAGTTGTGGTTTATGAAAAGAACACACATGCAATGACTCTAGTGGTGGTTTAGGAAACGAACACACATGCTCCATGTTCCTTCTTTGTATGGCCTCATAAAAAAAATAAAAATCTAAACCTAGCTTCTCTCTGTATTCTTCTCCTAACCTAATTCTACTAAACCCTAACATTGATCCCTCCCTCTCAACTCCTCCCTCACACCTGATCCCTTCTCTCTCCCTGGCCACACCTAGCTAACCCTACCCCTCTCTCCAACCCTACACAAAACCCTAACCCTAGGCCATGTCTACCCTAGCCCAAGTTACCCCCTCTCCTCTCTTTCTTTCTCTACCGGCCGAGCCAGCCCCACCTACCTTCTCTCGTCCTCGGCCCCACCTGTAGCCCCTCCCCTCTGCGGCTACCTGCCCTAGGACGAGCCCCAGCTAGCCCACGTGCTCGAGGAGAAGGAGGAAAAGGCGAGGCCACCTTTACCTGCCCGTGCCCACACGGCAACCCTCCTTCCTCTCCCTCCCTTTCTCCTCCTCTCACACGCCTCCTGCACCGCCAGATCCACCCCGAGCCTCCCCTCTTCTTCCCCTTCTTCCTTCCCGACGCCTAGCTCCTGCCGCCGTTCGCCGCCAACACCGCGTCGTCTACCTCTGCTCGTCTTCGTTCCAGCCGGCGTGCTCGTCGTGGAAGTGGCCCAGGCGGTTGTGGACGTCCCTCTGCTTCGCCCGTTCCCGCTAGCGCAAAGGAAGGAGCTCCCAGGACCGCCAGTACCTCGCCGCTCTACAGCAAACCCTAGATCCGGGGCGCCAGCGATCTCGCCGCTCCGCAGCTCCTCGCTCCGATCCGAGCCCGTCGTCGAGCCCGCGGTGAGCCCCTCTCTCTCCCTGACAACCTCCGCTTCTCCGTCACCGTCTAGCGCTGCCGCTCAAACCGTCGAACGGTCTCAGTGCGCCGCAGCTCGCCGGCGTCTGCAACCTCCCCGCGCCGCGCAGAACCCTAACTAGGCCCCAAACCCTCTCCTGTCAACTCCCCTCGCCCTAGCGCACTGGTTAGCCCCCTCAGTGCGCATGCCCGCGACCTGGGTTCGATCCCCCGCCCCGCGCCACGCGCCGATTTCTCGTCAGTCCGAGGAGAAGAAGAACAGTACCAGGGCCTGTGGTAGATTTACATTAAGCCCCCCTTTTTATTTCGCTCTTAACCCGCGCTCCTAGAGACCCCACTAGTCAGCCGCACTAGCATTATTGCAGAAAACCCCCCAGATTTCTCCGGCCGTAACCCGCGCTCCAGCTCTAACCCCACCTGTCAGTCGCTGCAGTCCCCCATCCCTGGCAGTGGGCCTCCAGCCGATGGCCCCACCTGTTAGCCTCAGTGGCTAGCCCAGCCCGCGGTGGAAAAGTGTTTTCGCGCGCGTGGCCCCAGTCAGCGCAAGGCCCACCCGTCAGTGACGGTGGCTGAAGCTGTCTGAGTAAGAAAAGTTTTCCTGGCTGTCTGTTTTTAATTACACCTTTTTCAAATTTATTTAAATTCAAATTCAATTCAGATTCAAATAATTTTTAAAATACAAATCCAAATAATACAAATAAAATATGTTTTGGAATCAGAAAAATGCGAGGAATTCAAATATGCCCTTCAAAATATGTTTGAACACTTTAAATTTTCGAGATGATTAAAATTACAATAAAATGCCCTTTTCCTTAATTAATTAATAACTTTAATTCTATAACTCCAAATTGGGCAAATAATATGTCTAAATCGATGAGCGCGACGAGCCCGTTCTATTTATGCAGTCCTTGTTCTGAATTGAAGCATGCATCATGTTGTTAGTAAAAATCTGAACTGTTTATGACAATAAAACTTGGTTAAATAAATGCCAAAATTCTTTATTTCTTGTATTCACCCCTCACCTTTGCCATGCTACTTTAATGCCATGTAAATTGTGCATCATTCATCATGGCATGCTTGTTTGCTTGTGGCATTTTAATTCATATGCTTGTGCACTTTATTTATGTTGGCCCTTGTTTGTTTGGTTCTTCTTCGAATAGACGCCCAACAGGAGAATTACCAGGAATCACAGGAGTACTACCCAGATCCATCTCTCGCTTCAACTGAGCTGTCAGGCAAGCACTACCACATGCTTGCATACATACAGTACCTATTGCCTCTATCTTATTCTTGCATCATTGAGTCGCGATTGCATTAAATTGAATCCCAAGCACTGCATAGCCTTTACTTTTAAACACCACCGAAGCTTGTTCCTCCATCCTATGAGCCATTACTACAGGAGTTGTTCGAGCCATGCGAGTCGTAGGAAGGCATGTGTAGGGTATGTGAGTGTCTGATGAATAACGAGGTACCTAAACAACTTAACCGGAGTAGTAATGGGATAACTAATGGAAGAGGCACCGGTGAGCAATATCTGCTATTTGGTTTTTCATGCTCACTTGTGTCCCGTAGGACCCCGAGTACTTGATTCCTGTTCCTTGACTATTCGCACTATCCACATCCGGGAGGCCTTATGGACCCCCTGAGCCAGAGCTAGATTCATTCTTATTTCTTGGGGCCACAAAGTAGTTTGGGGCTTTATTACTATCCTGTACTTATGCGATGCTACTATTTTATTAAGATTGTGCGAGGAACACATGTACTGTTTAAGAATTGCGGAGTGTTTTCGCGGTATCGACAAGCCCAGTCACATTTTCGGGTTCCCAGTCATTTACAGCCATTGGCGCAAACCTTGGGTCCGTCTCGGAGCCGGCCAACTTTGTTCTGGGTAGCTTAATGGGGTGGCCCCCTGAAATATTTCTGAATTCTGTGATTGCTTTGTCGTGAATGCCTCGTTGGGTTTTGATTTGGTTTTTCCGAGGTTGATCGAGTGTGTGTTGCTATTCGTGCACCCCTGCAGGGTAAATCTTTCTGAAAACCGTGTCCGCGGTTATGGACGACTTGGAGCACAGTTTCTCGATCATAGACAAGTAGAACTAAAGTACCGCTTTTAAATTGACTAAGTGCTTGACTAGTAAATAGTGCAATACTCATGGAATGGTTAATAAAACTGCCAACGGATGATGGGGTTGTTCGTCCGCTTCCTCGTTGGTAAGTGAGGAGGAGGATGGATCTGTTAATTCTACTGTTATAACTGTTGTTCTTAATTCACGGACATCCGTCTATCATTGGTTAGGCGGATGGTTAGCGAGTATCTGTAGAATTGATAGGTATTATCTTTTGCTGCAATTGCGTCACCCCAGGTTGTGTCCCCTTTAGCGGCATAAAGACTTGCTGAGTACCCCTAGGGTCTCACACGATAAATTGTTTGATTCAGATGAACAGGTGTACCCGCAAGATGGATACTGGGTGGAAGAGACAGATGATGTTGGCAACGATCGTTCAGAATAGTGATTCCGGGAAGGGGGATCCGTGAGATTTGTGGGCGGGATGTGTTTATTTATGGGACATCTTATGCCAATTTGCTTCTTGACCGTACTCAGATCTTGTTTTCCACTTCCGCCTGATACTCTGATGTGTGATGTATGAGGAGCTATCCTAAATTATTATATCTATCTAGGACATTTGGATCTTACCGTATGGCGTTGCAATATTTCTCTTTCTTTTAGATGGAATGGCTCTGAGGACTGTTGTATGTGGCTTGCATACATACTCATTTGTGTATGTAGTTGATCCCTTCGCCTGCCGATTACGCCGCTCATTCTTGTCCCGTTGTCTGAAAGTGGTTAGGACGTCTGAAAGGTCTACCGTGAGTGGCCCTGGGCCCCACCGTACTATTTTAACCACTTTCGTTCATCCAGGCATTAACTAAGAGCGTAATTCACCGAGGTAGTTACAGAACACACACGCAATGACTCTAGTGGTTGTTTAGGAAAATAACACACATGCAATGACACTGGTGGATCCATGTGGTTTAGGAAAATAACACACATGCAATGACACTGGTGGTGGTTTATGAAAAGAACACACATGCAAATGACACTAGTGGATCCATGTGGTTTAGCAAAATAACACACATGCAATGACACTATTGGTGGTTTAGGAAAAGAACACACATGCAATAACTCTAGTTGTGGTTCCATGTGGTTTATGAAAAGAACAAACATGCAATGACAATAGTTGTGGCTTATGAAAAGAACACATATGCAATGACTCTGGTGGATCCAAGTGGTTTATGAAAAGAACACACATGCAATGATCTAATGGTGGTTTAGGAAAATAACACACATGCAATGACACTAGTGGTGGTTTAGGAAAATAACACACATGCAAACATATGAAACATTGGTGGATCCATGTGGTTTAGGAAAGGAACACACATGCAATGACACTAGTGGTGGATTATGAAATGAACACACATGCAATGAGTCTAGTTGTGGTTTATGAAAATAACACACATGTAATGTCTCTAGTTGTTGTTTAGGAAAAGAACAAACATGCATTGACTCTAGTGGTGGTTTATGCAAAGGACACACATGCAATGACACTGGTGGATCCATGTGGTTTAGTAAAATCACACATGCCATGACACTAGTGGTGCTTTAGGAAAAGAACACACATGCAAAGACATGCAATGACACTAGTGGATCCATGTGGTTTAGGAAAGTACACACATGCAATAAAACTGGTGGTGGTCACTGAAAATAACACACATCCAAATGACTCTGGTGGATCCATGTGGTGTATCGAAAGAACAAACATGCAATGACACTAGTGTTGGTTTACGAAAAGGACACAGATGCAATGACTATAGTTGTGGTTCCATGTGGTTTATGAAAAAAACATACATGCAATGACTATAGTTGTGGTTTATGAAAAGAACACACATGCAATGACTCTGATGGATCCATGTGGTTTATGAAAAGAACAAACATGCAATGACACTGGTGGTGGTTTATGAAAAGAACACACATGCAATGACATTGGTGGTGGTTTAGGAAAAGAACACATACTACAAGAAAAGTTCGCTTTTACAACGGACAATTTTCATGGTTGAAGGCCCGTTTTTCATGGCCAATGAGTCTTCCGCAACGGATGGCCTTCGTGGTAAAATCCCTGTCACAAATGAATTAACCACGAAAACATGTTCCGTCGTAGATCTGTTTGCCAGCCGCGCTGACTGCTGACGTCATGCAAACTGCTAGGTGGTAGCCGCTCTTAGCGGTCGGTTAGCTCCCTTAATGGCCATAGGAACTGTCGAAGAAGCCATGCCCAGCTAAGGCCTGCTAAATACAAACTGGGTCGGCCTATAAGGGGAGCACAATAAGAAGATGGCCTGTTACTATTTTGTCTTGCACTGTTTGAAATGGGCCCAAAAATGCAGCCAGCTATGGCCCGCGAACTTTCAGGCCTAATTCTGTTTCGTCCTACAGAAGGCCCATGTTGGTCCAACTGTGTGTGGCCCATTAGCAGCCTGCGCCAAGTCGCTCCTATAAACATAAGGCCTGCGGTCAGCCCATCACTGTTATCGCAGCCCATTGTCGACCGCCTACTGACGACCCTTCTCTGAGATGGTCTGTTACTATTCTGGCATGTTACTGTTCTAGCATTTTAGTGTTCTGGTCTTTAGCTGTTTAGGCCCACAAAAGGCCCTTTACTATTCTAGCCTAGTAAATTTGTCAGCCTGTTACTACCCTCGTACGGGAATTTCTCGGCCCGTACTGTTCAGGCTCGTCACTGTTCTGGCCTTTTACTGCTGTGGCCCGCTACTGTTTTGGCCAGCTACTATTTTGGCCCATCACTGTTTTGCGATTTGTGTAGTTTCTTGCATGTTACTGTAATAGGTTTTTTCTGTTCTAGCATGCTACTGTTACAGCCTGCTTCAGTAATGGCTTGTTTTTTCTACGGCCCGTCAGGCCTGTTACATTTACGGCCTGTTACCACATGCACATTGGCCCGTTATGTTTATGGCCTTTTATAGTTTCGTCATTTCTGAAGCCCATGCCAATATCATAAAACGTGTATAATAATCCAGCATTTTTTTACTGTTCTTCGTCGGCCGAATACAGCACGGTACAGTTCCCTAATCGACCTGCCTGGCGTAGTTACCATAACGACTACCGCAATGTGTGGACGGTGTCAACTAAATGCCTACATGTCCTACGCGAGTTATCTAGATATTACATCATCTGCAAACTTCTTAAAATTATTACATATTATCAACTCGGGGGAAAGAAAAATCGGCATTTCAGTTGACAATCAAGTTGATAGCAAAGTCCTCAATTTGCTTTCTCAATCAATCACCTGCGTCTTCCATTGAGTATGACAGCTACATTGGAGGAGACATGATCTTGCAACCCCTTTTTGGTGGGGCTAGCAATAATTGCAGTCTAAAACTAAGTAATAACAAGTTAATACATCAAACAAGACAAACTACTCATTTGACTGATATGACAGGAGCTATGAACTGGAGTAATCAAGTATTGACCAACTGGTCAATGGTTCAATTATTGACCAACACGTCAAACAAACATGACAAGCAAGCACGCATTAAACAAGTGTGACTACCGTGAAATGAGCAATCAAAAAATGTGTGTGTGTGGCTTAGAATTTCAGCAGATCTAAACTAGCCAGGTCATTTTGAACAAATATATATGGAAGAAGTTCTATACCCTAAAATGCAAGAGACGTTGGGTTACTTGGAATTTGTGCTGAGCCACAAAATGGCATGCACTTACTGTCATAGCGAAGAATGAACCAGATAGAAATTATAACCACTTACTGTCATAGGGAAATTCTACATAATAGTATATCTAGATAATTTACCATTTGTGTCAAGCCTAAAATTGAAAAAGCATTAAAGTTTGAAGTAGCACCTATTCACCGCCCTCTAGGTGCCCATACGATCTATTTCAGTTGGTATCAGAGTCCTGTCTCTTTATTCGTCCTTAACAGCCTAAGAGAAGTATGGGTACTAAGGAAAAGGGGAATGAGGCTGTGGAGAAGGTCACAATGGATGACCTCAAGTCATTGGAACAACCTTGTTGAAATCCTTTGAGACCAAGATGGAAGAGATGCAGCAAATGATTACTCGCCTCACATCATCTACAACCCCATCTCCCATCTTCCTCTAAGGCCACCACTCCTCTATCTAAGGATAAGGCTCACGCCAGATCTAAGGAAGATGAAGTGGTAGGTGAAAACATAATGGTTCCGCCTCCAAGAAGGGAAGTGGTAAGGAGGACTATAGTGAGGTTCCTCATCTATATTCTCCTAACCCACCTATCCCTCATCCTCATATAAACAATAGGGGTGATCCACCCAAGCTTACTGCATCTACATTTAATCAATGGAAATTCTTAATGAAATATCATGTATGCAGTTCGTCAATTGAACTTTGGAGGATTATCGAAGATGGTCTTCATATTGGAGACCCCACCAATTTGACTAGAAGGGAAGTTGTGGATAGTCAATTGAATGCAACGGCTCTCCACATGATTCAGCTCGGAGTGGGTCCCAAGGACATGCCCCACATTGAGCACTTCAACACCGCCAAAGAAGCTTGAGATGGACTCACCAACCTATTCATTGGAAATGAAAGCATGAGAAGAAATAGGTATGATGCCCTGAGCAATGAAGCTGAAGGATTTTATATGTTGGATGGTGAAGACTAGGAAGATATGTATAGAAGGCTCAAGGGCATTGCAACAACATGTAGAAAGCATGGAGCCACTCAAATTGATGATGCTTGGATAAAAAGGAAATATGTGAGTGCTCTAATGCCATTTGAGCCAATGGACTTGAAGAGTTTGCAAGGTAGACACAACTACCATCAAATGACTTCCAATGAAGTCATGCAAGAAATGGCATCATTCAAAGTTGCAGCTAAGAACACTAAAGATGCCCGTGCCCGGGCTATTGGAATGCAAAAAGGAATCAATGTGCTCTAAAGGAAAATGTTGTTGAACAAGATGAGGATGAAATAGGATACGAGGTTGTCTCCATGGGATGTCCTGAGGAGGTCAAGCGTGCTCATGGAGAGTACATGGCTTTCTATGCAAGGAATTTTTGGAAGGATCTAGCCAAGGCCAAGTCTGAACTCGAGTGCTAGAATGGGTCAAGTGGAAGAAGAGAGAATGGCCCAAAACTGAGAACATGCTACAATTGTGGAGATAGGTTGCACTTTGTGGCTGAATGTCCATATCATAGTAGAGAAGACAATGGTGGCAGGCTCATCCTTAAAGAAAAAGTCCAAGGCACCTCAAAAGAAGCCATTTATCAAAAAGAATGGTCCGTACAAGAAGCAACCCAAGATTGTCTTTGTGGCACAAGAAGAATATTCCTCTGCAAGTGAAGACGAAGAGGATGAAGATAGTTCTCGAGAGGTGGCTGATATAGCCACCACATCTACCCCGTCATCACTCTTCGACTCTCCGAACGAAAATGTCATCAACAACAACGTCACTTGCCTCATGTCAAGAGGGTCCGAGGTATCATCTTCTATTTCTTCGTTTCCTAAGACTAATATAAATATGGATATGGATGATCATACTAGTCTTAAGATAAAAGAAGAAGGTATTTCTTTGGACAATTTTTTCACTAACTTTGCTCATTCTAAAGCTCTTCTCGGAGAAAAGGGTATAATTGAAAGAGAAGACGCCTTGGAGATAGACTCCTTGAAGAAGGCCTTAGAAGAATAAGAGGAAGCTGAGAAACTCGAGTCAATTGAGGAATCCCATGAAGAGGTTGTTGCCCAGCTCATGAAAGAACGTGACAATGCTCTTGCGAAGGTAAAGAAACTAAAGAAGGAAAAGGTTGAATTTGGGGCTACTCATGCTAGACTCTCAGAGAAGTTTGAGAAACTTGACATTGCTCACAAGGCATTGGAGAGTGAACATTCTACTCTAAATGAGTCCCGTGATCAGCTCCAAACTCAATTGGACAAGTATGATATGCCCAGCACCTCCACTCCATCTTGTGGATACGAAGACATTGTTGAAGAAAATAAAAGGCTAAAAGAAGAACTTGTAAAGGGATCTCAACATAAAGGTAAAAAGGTCCTAGATGAGGTACTTAGCAAGCAAAGGACAAAAAATGGGAAAGAAGGTCTTGGTTATGTCCCCAATACAAATAAGAAGAAGAAGAACAAGAAGAAGAGCAAAACTGCTCAACCAAAGACAAGCACCACCTCTAATGACAAGACTAACTATGATGGTTTTGTAGGGGCTAATAATCCTAATTATGAGTTATTTTGTGATTATTATGGTGATGTATATGCGAGCTATGTAGGTCCTTATAATAGTTACATTTCTTGGTCTATTTGGGTTCCCAAGACCCTTGTCACTAACATGAGAGGACCCATTGAAAATGGGTACCTAAAACCAAGAAGTAACTTTCTTGCAGGGTTATGCTTTCGGTGGGTCTAAATGGGTACTCGATAGTGGGTGCACTAGTCATATGACTGGAAGCAAGGATATCATCTCGGAGATGTGACCAAACAATGATCACATAACCGTCTCCTATGGTGACAAGTCAAAATATGAGGTATTGGGACTTGGCAAAGTTGTGGTTGATCATGATATCTCTCTCGTGGACATGATGCTTGTTGAGACCCTCGGTTACAATTTACTTTCAGTTTGTTCCCTTGGTAAGATGGGCTTTGCAGTTTTTATTGATGCTGATTTGGTGGTACTCTTGTGGAGCAAGTCTCTAAAGGTCACTTTCGTGGGATATGTTGAAAATGACCTGTACGTGGTGGACTCTTCAGGGAAAACCACTACAGGCCTGATGTGTCTTTTTGGAAAGGCCGATGCGGGTTGGATATGGCATCGCCGACTAGCCCACGTCAATATGAGAACTTTGCAAAGTCTCCACAAGGGTGGCCACATCCTTGGACTAAAGGACAATGTTTCATTTGCCAAATATCGTGTTTGCAGGGCTTGTGTTGAAGGGAAAATGCATGATTCTCCCCATCTAAGGAACACCATTATTTCATCAAAAAAGGATTTTGGAGCTCCTCCATGTGGATCTCTTTGGTCCTCCATCTCATGCAAGTCTCGGTGGGGAGAAATATTGCCTCGTGATTGTTGACGATTACTCAAGATACACATGGGTCTATTTCTTCAAGTTGAAGAGCGAGACTCAACAAACGGTCATCGACTTTGCCAACAAGGTTCAACGTCAACACAACGTCCCTATATTGGCAATAAGAAGTTATAATGGCTCCGAGTTCAAGAACTACACCTTAAATGAATCCCTAAGTGAAGAGGGGATAAGACATCAATATTCCACTGTGTACACCCCTCAACAAAATGGTGTTCACGAGAGGAAGAACCAGACCTTAATGGATATGGCCAGATCTATTCGAGCTGAATTTAAGTCTCCTTATAACTTCTACGCTGAAGCAATCTCTACCGCATGCCATTCATCCAACCGGCTCTATCTCCGCAAAATCTTGGACAAGACTCCGTATGAAATACTTACTGGTAACAACCCAAACATCTCCTACTTCCGGGTATTTGGAGTGTTTCTTTCTCATTAAAGGAGTTCGTTTATGTAAATTTGACTCTGAGGCTTTAGAAGGCATTTGTGTTGGCTATGGTGTCGAATCCCACACTTATAGAGTCTACAATAAGCTCTTCGGAACTGTTGTAGAATCTTGTAGTGTGGTGTTCGAGGAAAATGATGGCTCCCATGCGGGGCAAGTTGATGTTTGTGATGTGGATGTTGAAATACCTCAAGATGCGATAAGAAGAATGGGCGTGGGATTTTTCCGCCCCATTGAGGAACCCCTTGTGGTGGATCGGGAAGGACAATGCTCTACTCATGTAGAGCCCTCATCGATACAAGCACAACATGCTCCAACCATTGGAGAAACCGCTACATCAATCCTACAAACTATTGAAGATCTTCAAGCAAATGTGCCAGAAAGCTCTAGGCCGGATAATCTGGTGGACACCGGATTATCTGGCCAACCATCCTCAACTAGCAGAATTGATCAACATGTCGATGAATCTATTGCAAGTCCCAAGCCGGATTTTCCGGCTGACCCCGGATTATCAGGCCCCTCTCCAATTCGAGCAAGAACCAATCAAGACTGCAAAGGTGCTTCAGGTTCCCCCAGGTCAGATTATCTGGCCCCACCCTCGGCCAGATTATCTGGCCCTAAAAATCCTGAAGAGCAGCAGCCTCCTGTTACGGCTGTTGATCAACATCAAGGGTAAGATTCATCATCTCCTATTACTGCTAATCAAGCTGAAGATCAAGGCCAAGCCAATGATTTCAACGAAGACTCAAATGATAAAGTTTTTCCCCCAAGAGACAACAAGCTAATTGAGATTCATCGCAAAGCTCGGGCATATAGGAACCTTGAATTAAGGGGTCACACTTTTGACAAAGTTGTAGGTGATCTTCGACGAAGGGTATCCACAAGAAGGGAGTTGGCAAGTTTCAGTGAACATCAAGCTCACATATCAATGGTGGAACCCAAGAAGGTGTTTGAAGCTCTTGAAGATAAGGACTGGGTTGTTGCTATGCATGAAGAGTTGAATAACTTTGAATGCAACAAGGTTTGGAAATTAGTAGAGAAGCCCAAGGATTGCCGCAATGTTATCGGCACAAAGTGGATATTTAAATATAAGCAAGATGAAAATGGCATTGTTGTAAGGAACAAGGCAAGACTAGTGGCACAAGGCTATTCCGAAGTTGAGGGCATCGACTTCGGTGAGACTTATGCTCCTGTGGCTCATCTTGAGTCCATCCATATCCTTCTTGCTTATGCTACTCATAATAATTTTAAATTACAGCAAATGGACATTAAGAGTGCTTTTCTTAATGGTCCTCTACATGAGTTGGTATATGTAAAGCAACCCCCGGTATTTGAGGATCCTAACTTTCCGAACCATGTCTACAAACTTGATAAGGCACTCTATGGCCTTAAGCAAGCCCCACGTGCGTGGTATGAGCACCTTAAAGAGCTTTTGTTAGACTGTGGCTTTGAAGTTGGGCAAATCGATCCCACTCTTTTTACTAAGAGGGTTAAGGGGGAGATCTTCATATGCCAATTATATGTAGACAACATTATCTTTGGCTCTACTAATAAATCTTTTAATGATGAATTTTCAAAGCTTATGACTAACAGGTTTGTGATGTATATGATGGGGGAGTTATGGTTCTTTCTTGGATTCGAGATCAAAGAACTTAGAGAAGGAACCTTTATAAATCACGCAAAATACATCCAAGACATGCTCAAGAGATTCAAGATGACGGATCTTAATGGCATCGCCACTCTGATGCAAACAAAATGTCACCTTGAACTTAATCCCCATGGTAAAGATGTGGACCAAAAGGTATACCGGTCCATGATCAACTCTCTTCTTTACCTCTATGCATCTAGACTCGATATTGTGTTGAGTGTAGGTGTGTGTGCAAGGTATCAAGCAGCTCCTAAAGAAAGCCACTTAGTGGCGGTCAAAAGCATCTTGCGATATTTGGTTCATTCCCCTAATTTTGTTCTATGGTATCCCAAGGGCTCCAATTTCTCTCTATGTGGTTATACTGATTCAGATTGGGCTGGTGATAAGCATGATCGAAAATCAACTTCTGGAGTTTGTCAATTCTTGGGAAGGTCTCTAGTATGTTGGTCTTCTAAAAAGCAGAATTGTATATCTCTCTCCACCGCCGTAGCTGAATATGTTGCTGCTACTAGTGCCTGTACTCAGTTATTATGGATGAGGCAAACTTTAAAGGAATACGATGTCAATTGTGACAAAGTGCCTATTTTATGCGATAATGAAAGTGCCATCAAAATTGCATACAATCTGGTACAGAACACAAGGACGAAGCATATTGAGATTCGGAATCATTTTATTCGGGAAGATGTTGCTTGAGGCGATATTGATATATCTTGTGTGAGCACAAAGAACCAACTTGCTAATATTTTCACGAAGCCACTAGATGAAGCAAGGTTTTGTTACTTGAGGAATGAGCTAAATATCGTTGATTCAAGGAGCTTGTCTTGATTACCCATGCACTCACTCTTACATCTCAGTCTTATTTGGTCTAGGTGTGGGCATGGATATAGGAGGAGTGTGGTCCTAATTAATTGGGCTAACCCTCCCCCCATAATGCCGAAAGCAAGTTAAATCATCTCTCTTAATATCATTTTGTGATATGTCAGCATATTGATGAGTATTGGTCATGAACCCAAGATATATCTTCGCGTTGTCATACCATGCACTCCAACATGGTGGCCTCAGCCACCGCCCTCTTCTTTGAGAAGAGTTGGATTTATGTGGATCTTTTTGGTTGTTTTTGCTCATCTCATGTTCTTATGGAAACCACACTCAATTTTGGCTTTTAATTGATTTGATTCTTGCAATCTTGAGTGTGTAGTACCATCTCAGTTTGGTTCTCTCGTCCCAAGCCTATCCCTACCCCTAAACCATCTACTCTAGCACACAAGTCCTTTATTCACACTTGCGAGGGTTTTGTTTGGGGACGTGCGGGCCTGAATCTGTGTGTAACAGAAATTCAGATTTGAGGCCGTATAATCCGGCCCAAGTGTAGGCCGGATAATTCGGCCCTGGCGGCTGCAGTCTATTAAGTTCTGGGTGTCGGGGGGAAGGGCTCGAAACGAGCAGCACTTCTCCCTCGACCCATTCCCTCTCCCTAGCCGCCGCCTGCCGCCCCCACCCTCCCCGGCGCCTCCCCGGCTGCCGGATTCTCCGAGCCTCCCTGGACCTTCTTCTCCAAGCCTCCGGGTACCTTCCTCTCCGCATTCTTCCTCCAATGAGTGAGGTAACTCCCTCTCTCCCCATACTTTAAGTTGATGTGTCACTTGTTGGTGGAACGTGGCCTAGAAGGTTGCTATTTCGTGTAGAGATTGTAGTCTTGCGGTTCCTTAGTATGATCTATGGTTTTGCACTCAATCTAGGCGGATCTGAAAAATTCTGCCAGGGCCGGATTATCCGCCCCTGGCTAGGCCGAATAATCCATCCCGACAGAGTCAAAACTGCTTCAGTTTCATATGGATTTGTGCATTGTGTATGATTGGACATGGACTGTTTGCCTACTATTTCTATGTTCTCTCTCAGACTTGTGTGTGTGCTTATCCCCATGCTATCCATCTTTCTCATTTCACAGGTGGTTCCAGTGTCCCCAAGACCTACAAGCGCCGTCCTCGTGGCCTCTATTTCAGGGAAGATAGTGAGGGTCATACCGTGGATGAGGTTGAACTGCGGAGAAGGAAGAAAGAGGCTGACCACATGGCTGAGTAGGCAAAGAGGGATAGGACTAGGAAGGGTGTGTCCAAGAGGAAGGGAAAAGGGCCCAAGATTGACTATAAGAAGATGGATCCTGTTACGTACTCTTCTATTCGTCATCGTGATATGTTTGTTGAGTTAGCCACGATACTGAGCTAGGTGACTCTCGTTTTTGGTGTGCTGAACAAATGGGTATCTATGAAGATGTTTATGCTTGGCAGATGATTCGGCCTATGCATCCTCTGATTATTGCCGAGGCCATGGAGAAGTCTCACCTTGTTGATGCAATGTATGTGACTGAGCGAATGGGGCTGCACCATCTCATGGCTCTTCAATGCTCCTATGATTCTGAGATTGTGAAGCATTGGTTCTCCACCTTGGTAATTTGTGGTGACGAGCACCGCACCATGAAGTGGATGACTCGTGATAGGCCTTTGCAAGCTGATTTTCGTGTTTTTGCTAGGGTGCTTGGGTATTCCTTCCGCAACAGGGATCGTGCTAGTGGCCACCGTATCATCACCCAACTCAAGCCCAATAAATATGCAGTCCTCTCTCCATGCACAGTTGACAATGGTATTGTGGGCACCTTTTCTTGTCTTTCTGCCTTGTATGCTAGCTTGTTGGGTCTCTTCCGTGATTCTATCACCCCAAGTGGAGGAAAAATGATAGTATCCGTGGTCACCTGGTTTAGCTTCTAGCCTTTTCTCGTGAGGTTGCATCTAGTGAGGATGAGTCCATTAATTACAAGCTGGATGTGATGGACTTTATTTACCATGAGTTGATGGATGCAATGCTCAATAGGTTGTCCATCCCAAGTGCACCCTTCATTATGATGCTGATCAAGTACCTGCTTCCCACTTAAGAGTTTTAACATTGATGTTGAGCACAAGGCGATGAAGATCTACACCAAGGTTATGAAGACCTCTCACCCATTTTCTGCGCCTGAGGGTCTCATGAGAGATGCTCGTGCCAGTGCTCGTAGGCCCCCAATGCCTCCTATTGCTCGTGAGATCAAGCAGCTGAATTGGTTCCAGCAGAACATTCTTTGCATGGGGGTGGACACGCGCAAGGGACAGTATGAGGTGTACAAGCAGCGCCACGAGATGGCCCACACTCAGCATCTCATTCTTCACCATGTGTACGAAAAATCACGCAATCCCCCTACTCCTACTACTCCCACACCATATTCTCGGTGGAATTCTTCTACTGGGCTCAACTATGGAGAGCTTGAGTGTCACCTGTTCCCTTCCGCGGCCACTGCCGATGACGAGGAGGATCACACCGAGGAGCTAGAGGATGAGGACAAGGACGAGGACGAGGATGGGGACGAGGATGAGGACTACGAGGGATCCCTTGGGGCGTTAGCATCGCTCTTCTTCCCTTTTTGGCATCTCGATGCCAAAGGGGGAGAAGTAGTTCTATTAGGTCTTCGAGGATTTGCATGGGTCAGGCGCAAGCATTTGCACTTTATCTTTTCGTCATTTTCTCGCTTGGGCCCATTTAGCGTTGAACCTTCATTTGTGATTTGCTTTGTATGAGACTATGTGTTTGTGTGGCTCTGGATTTATCTCTTGGATTACTCCTATGGATTCATCTATCATATTCTATCATATTTCCCATATTGGATATCTATCTCGAGGAAGGCGTTTATAATGGTTATCACATTGGGTATACTGGCTATCTTGAGGACGCTTCTCTCTCTCTCTCGGTGGTATGATTATGTTATTTATATGAAGGGTTTGCAGCATAGAAAACAAAAAAATTCCTATGATGGGAACTATTATACGCCAAGATCTATCTATTAGATACAAGAAACGGGTGGATATACATCCATAGAGAACATACCCTCGAAGACAACAAAGCTTTGTTAACGATATGGAACTCGTGGATTATGTAGTCGTACACTTGCCGATCTCAAGATCGTGATGAAGTCCAGCAGGTCCAGCTCCAACACGTCCATCAGATCTAGCTCCATCAAGTCCAACACCACCAAGTCTAGCACCGCAAAGCAGCGGTGCATCCGTGATCGCACACACGTCCGGTACCCCGACAACCTCTGTCCCTCGCTCCAGCAAAGCAGCGGAAGCAGCAACTCCTCTCCAGATAAAGCCACCGGGAACATGTATCTCGCAAATCTGAGACCTTGGGGAAAAATACTAGAGGGGGAGAGAGATCCTTCACGAGGAGGTGTGAGTGATAAGTGAGGAGAGGGGGTCCTTTTACAGGAGGAGGGGAGGGTACCCCTCCCATGGCCGGTCCCCCATGGAGGTGACCCTTCACCTCCCCCATTCATGTGTTGGTAACCCCCTCCACATAAATTTGCCTCTTCACATTCTCCATTAAAGTCTCCACTTTAAATGCATTAAATTTCTCCAAATTTAATAAAACTCTTTTATTAATTTTATTCACAATTTTATTAATTACTTAAATAAAAAACATTCACATAAAACCTCCTGCAACATTTCAATTTTACATGCATAACAAATTTCAGCAATTTCACCTGAAATAGTTTCGGTGTCTATTGAAATAATTCCAGCACTTTCTTAAATCTTTCTCTGCAACATATTTGCTCCAAATGGTGTTGGTATCCCTTAAGTGTGTCACCCTACGGTTTGCGAATAATGCAGACATGATAGAGACCCCTCTCAGATCAATAATCAGAAGCGGGACCTAGAGATCCATACTGACTCCTACACATTCAACGACGACTTCTATGATCCTGAGAACCTTTAACGCTAGTAACTAAATCCCTTTGTCTCGCGATATATTACATGTCCGAGATTCGATCATCGGTATCTCCGTACCTAGTTTGATCTTGTTACCGACATGTACTCTTTTCTCGTTCCCGTGATATAACATTCTTGTGATCTCATCACTTGCTTGCAAGCTAACCAATGTTATATCACCAAGAGGGCCTACAGTATATCTATCCATCATCGGCATGGAAAAATCCACTTCTTGATCCATGAGCCTCTACATAACACTTTCGTAGCACTCAACCCACCTTTATAATCACCCTTTCACGGTGTGACGTTTGATGTTATCAAGATACTCTTCTTGTGTTAGTGATTGACATGATCTCATGGTCTAATGACTAGCATTACTTCGTGTGATGTTATAGCAATATAAACACAATAACTTTGATCGTAATGCTATACTTTGGATGAATGTTCATCACATCATTCAACTAATGTTGTGACCTTGTTATTAACAACATCCAATGTCCATGATCAGGAAACCTTGATCATCTTGTTAATCAAAAAGCTAGTTTATAAGAGAGGCATAACTAGGAAATTTCCTTTTGTTTATTAAACACACATGTATTAACGTTTCCAAATTAATACAATTATAGCATGCAAACTAGACATTTATCATAAACAAGGAATAAGATAATAACCACTTTATTATTACCTCTTGGGCATATTCCCTTCATTTATTTCAATGAAATAGACTTGTACCTATTTGTGTGCATGTGTATTCAAATGCAAATTTTTAGTATGCACAGATTGAGGGGGAGTCTCTTTCATGTGTTTAATGATGTTGGTCATGTGAGCTATCTTGCAAATCCTAGTATTGTCATCTAATACCAAAAAGGGGGAGATTGAAAGAACATTTCATGGTTCCCTGTGTTTTATGTGTTAGATAACAATGTCGTGGAGTTTCTAATGTGCACTAAGTATTGCAGGAAAGAGTTTTGGGTGTTTGGGGGCCGGACTATCCTCCCCCATCAAGGGATGAATAATCCGGCCTGGCCAGCTTGGCCAGGGCTGGCCGCGTGCGAGCTTTTGCCTGGGGCGGATTTTCCCCCGGACAGTTCGGTGCTAGGGCGGATTTTCTCCCTGGACCGGATAATCCAGCCCTAGGGAACTTGCCGAAAGGAGCGTCTACGCGAGATTCTTTCTGGGGGCGGATTTTCCCCCGGACAATCCGTAGTTGGGGCGGATTTTTCCCCCATCCAGATAATCCAGCCCTCCTCTAGGGCCGGATAATCCGGTCCTCAGGAGAAGATGCCAAGGACCACCCTATGTGAGCTTCTGTTTGAGGGTGGCTTATTTGTCGGATAATCCGAGTCTAGGGCGGAGTATTCCCTATGCCGGATAATCCGCCCCTCATTTGGGCCGGATAATCCGGCCCCAAATGGCTCCAACGGCTCTGTTTGGACAGGGGGTATAAAAGCCCCATCAACCCCTCCAGTCAGAACTCTTGATTCATTCGAAAAAGAACAGATTTGTTGCAAAAGCTCTCTCCCGAGTTCTCCCGCTTCAAACACTCGAAGGCTTCGATCTTTGGGGGAATTGAAGGAGGAGACATCACGCATCGTCATCACGAATCAAGCGCTTCAACTCCTCTCCATTCACTTGGAGAATCCCGATCAAGTATTCTCGTTGATATCTAGATCTTGTGCTTTATTATTGATAACTATTGTTCTTGTGGCAGCTTGTTTCCATTACGAGAGCCTCCAATTCGGTTGTGTAGTTGTGCCCCGCTAGTTGTGTAAAGGTGTCGGTTCCCGCCTTGAAGGGTTCCTATAGTGGAAAAGGTGGATCAGGCCTTTGGTGGCGGGATCCATCAGAGAACAGGGTGAGGCCTATTGTGGCGCGGTGGTCTTGGTACCACCCACCCCTCCAACACAGATGTACTTCCCTTAACAAGGAAGGAACTGCAATAAAACAAATCTTGTGTCTCCGCGTGCTCCATCACAGTTTCCTCGTTCCTCACTTTACTTGCCTTTACTCGCTAGTAGTTAGGTTTGCATATAGGGAAATTCTACATAATAGTACATCTAGAGAATTTACCGTTTGTGTCAATCCTAAAATTGAAAAAACATTAAAATTTGAAGTAGCACCTATTCACCCCCCCCTCCCCCTCTAGGTGCCCATACGATCCATTTCAAACTAGCAGATGCAAAATCTTAGCAAGAAGTTGAATTTGTCATCAAAAATATTATTGGATGGTTTCTCATATATTAATTGTGACCCCCCGATGGGTACCTTCAAAAGCTTTTTCGTAAAACTATCACAATAACCTATAATTTGCTTGTAGTAGTTCAAATTTGACCTAATTTTGATAAATTGACATAAGGTCATTCAAGTGGGCGAAGTAGGTAGCGAGTTTGAGAATTCATAAACACAGGAAATCATAAGTACAATATGTTGGTTCACTATATATATGTGTGAAAACTTGGCTTCTGGCATTTGGATCGATATACTTCAAACTTCCTTTATGAGAGAGAATAATCTTGACATCACTCAGAAAATTGAGAATGGTCTTTCGTGATAATTGGAAACTCACACCGACGACATTGTTTACTACAAGAAGATGCACCCATCTACCTCCGAAAAGACATTTAATTCAAGAGAAATCTATCGTGCTTACATGTAGCTCAATTCTGACCTAATTTTGTTAAATTGTCAAGATGCAAAATCTTAGAAAGAAGTTGAACCTATCATCAAATCTCATAGTGGTTTCTGATATATTAATTCACCCCTCCCCCGAAGGGTACCTCCAAAAGCTTTTTCATGAAACTTTCAAAGCAACCTACAATTTACTTGTAGTTCAAATTCAACCTAATATAATTTCGATAAATCGGGATAAAGTCATTCAAGTTGGCAGAGTTAGATAGGAAGTTTGAAAGCACATAAAAGATGGGTATCGTTATTACAACATGTCGGTCCACTATATATATATATGTCTAAAAACCTGGATTGTGGCATTCAGATCCATATTGCTCGGACTTTCTTGACGAAAAATAACAACCTCGCTTGTCATCTC
Organism: Avena eriantha; assembly: GCA_910589775.1. NCBI lineage: Eukaryota > Viridiplantae > Streptophyta > Magnoliopsida > Poales > Poaceae > Avena > Avena eriantha. The sequence goes on from CAJUXJ010000991.1 coordinate 136,071, forward strand.
TCGGAAAATTGAGAATTGAATGTTCTTTCCTGATAGTTCGAAACTCACACCGACGACATTGTTTACTGTATATTGATTTTTTTAATGAGTATACTATTTAATACTGTATATAGTTGGTCAAACTTTGTAATGGTTTACTTTGACTAAATCTAATATGCTGAGTAATACTCCCTCCGTTTAGAAATATAAGACATTTTAGCTTTGTGAATCGAATGTATCTAGATGTATTTTAGTGTATGGGTTCATAGAGGTTCAGAGTGAACCTATACACTAAAAGGCGTCTAGATACATTCATTTCACAAAGCTAAAACGTCTCATATTTTTGAACAGAGGGAGTATTAAATGAATGGAGTATAGGATAAGATTAGGAAAAAAGCATTTTTTTAGAACCCTCACAAGATTTTTCTTAGCATCACATATCTGAATATTACATTAACACTGATGATTAACCAAACTGCAAACAGAGCAAACCCAAACACATACGGAGTAGTAGTAGTACAACTTAACAACTTCTAGGGGGACACCACGGTCTTCTCAGGTGACTTGGCAGCATCCTCCACGGGCAACTTGGTTGTGTCCTCCACGGTACCATCGCCAAGAAGGGACTCGTGGATGCTGGGCAGCACGCCGTTGTGCGTGATGGTAACATTGGCCAGTAGCTTGCTGAGCTCGTCGTCGCACATGACGTCGAGCATCATGTGCCTGGGGATGATGCGGATCTTCTTGCTGTCCTTCGTGGCTTGCCCGGCGAGCTCTAGCACCTTAGCGGTGAGGTACTCGAGAACGGCCGCGAGGTAGATAGGATCCCCGAAGCCTATCGCTGGGAGTACTGACCGTCCTTGAGGTAGCGCCCGATCTGGGCGATAGGGAAATGCAGCCCAGCCTTGATGAACCTCGACACCTACTTCTTCTTGCGGCTGCCTGGGGCGAAACTTTGACTTGGAGTGGCCAGGGCAGGATTTGGAAGCCGGCGACATGACTTCTTTTTCTCCACGGCCTTTGTCGCTGCCACCTAGGTGTTCTTCTTCCCACGGGGAGCTCCGGTCTTCGGAGCCAAAGCTGCAAAGTCTAAGAGGAAGAAAGGTTAATTGTGGAGGGCCGGTGAAGGTTCCCAGGTCCCTTGTATTGAAACTTTAACAACGTTGTCTTTACTATTTTACAAGTATGAATTTTCAATAGGAGTACTACTAAAAGGCAGTGTGCATGTTACCTTATTTTCTTTCACTTTTTTGAAACATGGTCAGAGATGTCAGCATGAAAATTTATACAAATAAGTTGTATCTTTCAAATCAATAGTCGGTTTTCAGTATGACTACATGGGTACAATAATTAGTACTATATAAATTTCTGACAAATATACAAGCAATCTATCACGCACTTGTAGTTCAAAATTAACCTACTTTGGTTTTATTGACAAAATGTCGTTTAATTATGTGAAATTAGCTATAAGGCCTAAAAATTCATGAAACTTGTTAACCATGAAACATACTCTATTTTGTGTGAAATTTAGTGTGTTGTGGCATTCGGAGCCATACTCTTTGCCTTTTCTTTAAAAAAATAATTATATGTGGCACTTCTAAAATAATTTAACAAAATTCTATACATAAAAGTTGAAAAGTCCAATTAACAACATTAGTATGCCATGCCAAGATGTAGCCCGTCTACCCAAAATGGACAAGACCTTTGTAATTATTTAACTTGAAACCCAAGTACTCCCTCCGTCTCAAAATAGATGTCGCAATTTTTTTAAATTTAGATGTATCTAGACTAGATAGTGGCTAAATACATCCAAACTTAAACAATTTTAAGACATCTATTTTGAGATAGAGGGAGTATGTTAACACATCACTGGTCATTTGTGAAGAAGTGTTTTTAAACCTTGTCAAAATTCATGTTTATCATTTATGGAGGTGACTCGGCCAGCTTAGACTTTGACCTTGAGGTACCTTGGCTATTATGGCCTTTATACCCTGGCTTGTCCCTACCCGGGGTTATCCCCCCAACATTAGTCCCCGAAGCTGGTGTGGTCTTAGCAACTTCAGATGATAAGGCCACATCAGGTTCAACCTACTAGATTCTTCTTCTTTCTTGCCGAGTTAATCTTATGCCGACTCATCTACTTTTGTGACTTGGTGTTCCTTTTGTTTTCCCTTGGCTCATTCCGAGGTATTCCTTGTTGGCTGGGTTATCTTCTCTGATCCGGGTTACCCACTTAGATCCTTCCTTCTCGCGTACGCTTCCCCACGTCCTACCTGGAGGGTAAGCATTATTTTGTCTCATTTTAAGGGCATGCACCAGTTACTGCGCTAGTTACTGTGCATGTTCTCAGGGATAACTTTTGCGAACGTCACATCCTGGCGCCTTTTCGATAAGCACAATGGCACGTCACATCGTGGGATCTGCTACACCATGTGGCCCTTCCTGTGGCCTGCTTCTGATTGGCTGATCCCGCATATACATGGCCACACGGTGTGGCCTGCCGCATCGCTTGATCCCACCACCCCTCTCAGGGGCATGGTTAAATAGGGGATGTGGAGGCCCCTCGGCCATTTACCCTATTCGCTCGTGCCTTTGCTCTTTCTGCTTCTTCTTCATCTGCGCGACACCGCTGTCATCGCCGCTGCTGCTTAGCATAGCACCGCTGCTACCATGCACTGCTATTGTTCTTCTCTTCCGTACCCGCGACGCCTCTCCGCTGCTCGTAGCCGCCACGGGTCCGCGCCAATCCAAACGTTTGCCCTTTTCTTAAGATTGGATCAACGAACGCGAAGATCTGGAGATGACTGAATCGGAGGAGGTCCTCGTCGTTGAAGAACATGAAGAGGGCGGCGAGGCCCAGGAGTGCGGCGCCTAGGCCGGTTCCTAGGTCTGCGAAGACGACATCAACTGGTTGTACTAGACCCGCTACATCCCCTCCGGGGTTTCCTGTCGCCTCCCCTACCAGGAGAACATTTCCTCTCCCAATCCGGGTGAGTTTGTTGTTTTCCTTTTGCATTTCCAAGATGGATTTGACCTCCCCATCAGTGATTTCTTCCGTGAGTTCATTACCACCTTCGCTCTCCAACCACACCATCTTTCGGCTAACGCCATTACTTCACTCTCTTCTTTCGCTTCCTGGGATGAGGGTTACCTCGTCCTCTGGCCCTTCGTTCATATCTGGTACAAGTTCTTTGGCTTTAGGGCCAATGTTGTCTTGATCCAGAAACTTCCCTCATCGACAAATCTTTGACCCAGTGCAGGGCAACCTCCATCTCACCTCGAAAGAACTCCATCTTTCCACGAGTAACCAGCTTGGATTTCTGCAAGGGATGGGCCAAGACATTCTTCTATGTGAAGAACGATAGTGAGGTGTACAAGATTCGGCTGCTTCCCATTTTACTCGGTGTCCCCGATAGGACCTTATGGGGCTGAATCCCTACGAGATCCAGCGCCTTGGTGAATCAGGTGGAAAAACGGATCAAGGAACTGAATAAGTTGGGGTTGCACAGCAAGGATATCATGATCACTTTCGTTCACAGCCGAATCTCCACTTTTCAGGAGCGTATGCACAGGCTTGCCATATGAGCGGGCATCTCGACCCCAACCGAACCTCATCCTTCGAGCTCAACAATACTCAGATCTTCCACAGGATCAAGGCCATCTTCAAGATAAACCTCAAACATAAATGAACACTGGGAATGGGGGTATGAGCACTTCTATGGAGATAAGCTACATCCCGCATTATATTCTTACTCGACCCTCTTTCCAAGTTATGTTTGATGTTGGACCGTATCATTTACTTGATCCTTTGCAATATTGCTTTCAGATGTTTCTTCAGCAGACAGTTGAGGATGGCAAGGAACCGTCCCTTAAGTGGGGGAAAGACCGAGAGGCCTTAGACACAGAGGAGCTAGATTCTGAGATTTTTGAGGATCAGCAGTGAGCTAAAAAGCCCACTGCAATTTTTTAAATTATATCATAACAATGTTATATACAAGGTTGCAGCAGAAATTGGAGAGAAGTAATGAATGAAATAAAAAAGAACAAACTAAGTTTGAGACTGAAGCTAAGCTTTGAAGCTTTCAGCCAATTTTATTTTTATTCTAAAGCTCAGCCATCTTAGATCTTCATTGTAGATTGCTTTCCAGTTATTAAAACTTGGCCTTTGATTATTGATATTCAGTTCTTTCTGATAATCCATATTCCCTAGGCTGCCAAAATAATAATATCCATAGCAAAAGGTAGGTTCAATTTCTTCTTGATGTCCTCAATGGCTTCAAAGAATGATAATCTTCTGTCTCTTTGTGGGCATATTAGATCCCAACAGTACCCAGGCAAAAGGGCAAGGTCCAGAATAGATGTGACCAAAGTTTCTTCTTGGGAACACTCCATTCTGCACAGGAATAAGACTACAGCTGCATGTTTTTCCTTCTAGGAGATTTCTAGTATTTAATCAGTCTTGAAGTAGCAGCAATAAAAATAATTTATGCTTTTATTGACAGGAGGAGTTCCATACCCATGAGAAATGAGGTGGTGTGGGTTGATATCCAATCATGACCTTGTAGTCCTTTGAGAAGTGAATTGTTATTACCCCAGATGTAGGTCCAGATATCAGATCTTCCTTCTTGGATTTTGACTGTAGCACACTGAGAAATGATTTCCAGTTGTTCAAACTCACAGAAATCTTGTTGAGATAATGACAAGTAAAAAAGATCCTCAAGATATTCATTTGAATCACCTCATGTATGGTGAGGCTTGTGTTCTTAGAATAAGAAAGGGGTGTGCAAATTTGTGATGAAGGCATTGGTCTTCCCATAAGTCAGTCTAGAATAGAATGGTTTTGCCATTTCCCAGCACCCCTTTAGCCATAGCCTTGTATGTGTCAATTAGCTTTAAGTGAGCCTTCCACCATAATGAAACTTCCAAATGCTTATTGGGTATAGAGCCATCAGCATAATATGAGTTTTTAACCAATTTGACCCATGGAATATCATGATCATTATAGAACTTGTCTAAGTTTTTAGAAGCAGGGCATTATTCTGTATAGTCAGGTTTAACACACCTAGCCCTCCTTAATTTTATGTTTACAGATCTTATCCCAAGCAATAAGAGCAGAGCCATTAGCCTAAACATCAGCACTATCAGAACCTTTCTTTCTCCATAAGCAATTCCTACAATATTTGATGATTTGATTCTTGATTGTAGGTGGTATTTCCAAGCAGCTCATGTAAAACATTGGCAAGGAGGATAAAACTGACTTGACCATTTCTAATTTACTACCATAATTTAGGAAATTGGCAATGCCACGTAATATTCTTTCCACCCTTTGTACCATTGGCATAAAAATTCCAGAGAAGGTTTTGTAAGGCCTAAAGGTAGACCAAGGTATATGAAAGGAAAAGAACCTTTCAAACAATTTAAGGTGTTGCAAAGTGTGTTAGCCTTTCATGGACAATGTTGATGGGGATCATGCTTTATTTTTGGTAATTCACCTTAAGTCCAGTGGAAGCACCAAAAGTATTTAGTAGGGATTTTAGACATAATGGTTCCTGAGCATTAGCTTTCATGATAAGCAATGTGTCATCAGCATCTGAATAACAGGAAATCAGGACATACTGGGAAGCTTAGAGGAGCAGAGATCAAGTTCTGGACCATTGCCTTGTTCAGAATTAACTGTAAAGATCAGCAGCCAGCACAAAAATAGAGGTGATAGTGGATCACCCTGCGTCACCCCTCTTCTACAGTAGAACTTTTTCCCAGGGACACCATTAAGAAGAACAGAAGATGTAGAGAACTCAGAATATTTTGAATCCACTTTATCCATCTCTCTCCAAATCCTCTTGCTTTAAGAATCTCCAAGATAGTCTGTGCTCAATCATGTCAAAAGCTTTCTCAAAATCCAACTTTAAAACTAGAATTTCCTCTTTTGAATGATGACACTGGAAAAGATATTCAAAACTCCATCCAAGGCAATCTTGAATGGATCTTTTCTTAAAAATCCATATTGGTTTTGTGAACAAGTTTTATAATGACCTTTGTAATCTGTTGGCAAGCAATTTAGTTATAATCTTCAGCACACTGTTGAGAAGGGAGATGGGTCTAAAGTCAGAGGGAGTTTTAGGACAGTATGTTTTTGGTATCAAAGTAATGAGAGAAGAATTTATGCTTTCCAGTGACACTTTATGCTCATAGTAGTCTTGAATCAAATCCTTGGTGTCCTTTCCAATAACAGGCCAGCAAACTTTGATGAACTCATTATTAAAGCCATCTGGCATAGGGATTTATCATTTGGAAGTTCCTTAACCGCATCTTGTATTTATTTATCAGAGAAAGAGGTTTGCAAAGTTGAGCTCATGGTTGAATTCATTCCATCACCAAAATAATCAGCTAGGTTAAAGTGCATGGTTGCATTATCAGAAGTTCCCAATCTTGTTTTGAATGTTGACCATAGGATTGTTGCCTTCCCATCATGGTCAGAGACTTCAGTTTGGTCAGAGCATTTGAGAGATGAGATGTAGTTATTCCTATATTTTATAGTTGCTTTTGTATGGAAGAATCTTGTATTGGCATCTCCAAGCTTTACCCATTTGATTTTGCCTCTTTGTTTCTAGTAGTATTTCTGTTTTGGAGCAGAGTAATGACATGGTTTTTCAGCATATCTCTAAGATTCCATTCAGAAATATTTAAGCATCTTAACTCCTCAAGATTGTCCAGAAGTTCAATGACCAGATTAACATTAGCAATTAGGTTTTTGAGGCAAGGAATCTTTTTTGCCCATAGCTTTAGCCCTCTTCTAACATTTTTCATCTTTGCATTGATTTTCTTTGCACTTTCTTGGTATCCAATTGGGATATTCTAGGCATTTTGAACAATGCCAATAAAATCACTGTGCTGTAACCAATAGTTTTCAAATCTAAAGATATTAGCTCTAGGAATCTTGGTGCCAATATTGATCACACAAGGGGAATGATCAGATGTAGGTCTAACCAGAGGATAAACTAGGGTTGAAGGGTAAGAGGTGGTTTTAGGAGCTTGAGGTGAAGAACCAGTCCAGTCTTTCCAGCAAAGGATCCTTCTGCATATTACTCCAAATGTATTTTTTCCCTTTAAGGGCAGCTCAATCAGTCCTAGATTGCTAATGGCATCATTGAAAAGCAACATTTCATGGACATCCCCACCACTTTTATTTCTATCAAAAGGTTGTCTTAGAAGATTAAAGTCTCCAACCACAAGCCAATTCACATCATCATTTACATCAATGTTGTGGAACCAATGTAGAAAATACCCTTTTGTGAGCATCACAAGGCCCAAAATATTTGTGAGAAACCAAGTATCCTTTGAAAGATTTGAGATGAATTTGATGGAAATTGAGAAATCATTTGAATAATCTAATTCTCCAGTGAACAAGGCTCCATTCCAAATGGTAATTATTCCACTAGCAGCACCAACAGAGGGAATGAATTCAAATTTATTGAATTTCCTAAGACAATTTTTTTGAATATAGGCAAGGTCAAAATTCTCTTTCTTTGTTTCTTGCAAACAGATGATATCACAACCTGATTCTTCAATTTTCTTATATAAAGCCACCCACTTTTTTCAGAGTTTATGCCCCTTATATTCCAGTTCATAACTTTCCAGTTTCTTGTATTATCCATTAATAGATTTGAGGTGACATACATTGGTGCGGACCAAAAAAGTACTTCCCACCAAGACAGAGAAAAGTGTCCAATCAAATTTTCCAATAGTAATAGTAGTGCCTTCTCAACATCAACATCCACTTAATCCTTAGAGTCAACCACATAGAGTAAAGTAGAAGAATTTTACAAATGCATGGCAAGCAAAATTTTCCCCGAATCCCATCAGATAGGTATTATTGCAATATATTTGGACTACTTTTTAGAGTTCTTCTTGTGCTGCTGGGAGCCATCTCTAGCAGCCATATTTTTCTTCTCCCCTTCCTTGTTTGCATTTCTAGCAGAAGCCCTTCCCTTTCCAATGGGGATAGAAGATCTTTTTAGACCTGGTGCCAACTTGTCTTTCACAGCAATTTTGCTCTTGTTTTGCAGCTTCTTGTCAATATCCAGATCAGCCACCTTGCAAAAGGAAGTAGCAAATTTTTTAACAATTTTTGTACTGATGTCAAGTGGAGCAGCATTGCAGGTGAGACAATCTTTGTTAACACAATTAGAATGGCTTTTAAATCCATCATTTAGTTAAATGATCCTTGGACTCCTTCTAACCTCATTTTCCACAAGAGTAGTATTTTCCTTTCTTTTCCTTATTGGAGTAGTAGGTGTAGGAGCTGCCTCCTTATCTTCATCAAGAGCATCTTCCTTCTCCTGAAGGATGCAAGAAGGTGCAGTCTGAGTTACACAAGAATCAGGAACAGAGAAAGATAGAGTTTGCTCATTAATAGTGGACTCTCTTAAGTTGTCCCACAGAGGAGATTGCATGAAGTGGCTGGTCCAAAGTTTTTTTTTGGAGTCAAGAGCATTACTATTATGTAATGAACCAGCTTACAGGTATGTCAAAATATATTACATTTCCATTTGATCTGCCCGAGCGTGGAGCAAATAATCTATCCCATAGCTCTAACCCTTGCTTGGAGAAAGTTTTCTTGAAAGCATGAATGTCAGGAATCTGAGAAAACTGAGTGTGTACAAAGCCAACCTAAAGATGTGCAATGTTTGGAGAGAGCATTTCAGCATCATTAAGAAACTCCCCAGAGCTAGCTTCATTGTCTGATGACTCTGACTCCAAGCTATAATTATTCATTAGGTTTTCCAAACCATCTCCAAGAGCAGCATTTAGCCCCACCTGGTTAACCTCATCATCATCAATCTCCATGTTGTTGTTCTGAATCTGAGCCATACTGCTGACAGAACCACTGACATCATGGACAGCTAGAGACAAGGTAATACCACTATTAGCATTAGGAGGAGGGTTTAGTGGATCTCCAGGCATGTCATCCATGATAGCATCCAAATGTTGATTAGCAGCAACAGGTTGTGCATGGTGATCATTAACAGCATTATTATTATTCCCCATTGCCCCCGGTGTCCCCAACCATCATCAACATCAGGTTCATCAGGGTTGTTAAAATTTGGTTCTTGAACATTGGTAGGTGGTGGCATACTGGTCAGTAGCGGGATGCAGGTTGGGTAGTGGGTGTGGGTCCACCCCCTCATTAGGCAAAGGGTCCTCATCTTGTGGGCAACCCCCAAACATATTCTACAAAAGAAGCTCAACAGAGAATGTCCATGACTGTGATTCAGGGTTGTCACCTTCAGTGAACCTTACACTTTTTGGATTATCTTCAAGATCTGTCACCCAAACTTTGGCCACGATCCTACCCTTGTGGTTGGGCACATTTTTCCACATTATGAGCTTCCCAAAATCAGAAAAAATTGCATTAAGATCCTTAGTGTACCAGTGATCATGAGGAGGTCCAACTAATAGAACCCAAACTTCTCTGTTAAACTATGTCGCCCTCCAATTTAAACCTTCATTATGCTTAGTAAATGAAATGTGAACATCCTCAAACGGAATCGGGCTCTCCCGAATCAGCCTATCTCTATCACTAGTAAGGGTAAACTTAACATAAGCAGACTCAAAAGGACAGTCCATAATTTCTCTAAAACCCACTTGAACCTCATTAACCAGAAAATCTTGAAGCACCTATCGAATATTCTTGAAAGGAATCTGACATGGTGGAACCGGAGTAATAGTAGCGATAGCATACTGTTCATGCAGGCGAGGCTGATGAGCAACGACCACCTGCATGACCCCAACTCTTCTGGAACATAAAGAATCTCAAAGCCAGGTGGAACAAAAGGTCTAGGATCAATGGGGATGTTTGCCATTGTCCAAGAAGAGCTGCCGGTGGAGAATATTTTTGGAGAAGATTATCAAGAAAATGGGGTTTGTGACTATCGAGGCAGCGGAGAACGGGGTCCAATTTCTTTTTACCAATCC